>ML396358.1:0-131888 GCA_005239525.1 Nicotiana knightiana | reverse complement strand
CCCCCCCCCACCCCTCTTGTTCCAACCGTATTGACATGACGTAAAATCTAAGCGCGCTAAAAGGTCGGGGTGTTACAATACATATATAGTACAATATTAAGAAACCTAACATATATGAAACAAGATATATAAAAGGACATAATATATCATTAATAGAGAAAAGTACATGCAATCGTACAAACATTGAAAAAAATAAAAAAAAGAGAAGAAAAAATAAAAGCACACACTAATCATAAGAATGTAAATTTTCATATTTTTGTTGCATACCACTGAAGACATTATCTAGAGATAATTCACCTACGATGAACTAGATGAGTTGTCTGCATTATCTGGAGGAGCTTGTGACGAGGATGAAGCTCCATTCTCCAACTGCTTTAAATGATTGTCCAAACAAAAGACAATGCCATTTAACCAAGCTTCGTACTTGCTCTAGAAAGGAAAGTCATTTTAAAAGTCCCACTTCGTTCCCTATACCCTATATCACGAAAGCTTGCTCTAGAAAGGGAAGTTCTCAAGAACCTAACTTCCTCCAAGGTTTCCTCATCCAAGGTAAGTTATAATGATGATTCTAAGTTGATTTCGATTCCCCAACACCTTAATAACATGAGTAAATGTCACGACCCCAAATCCAGTCCAGTCGTGATGGCGCCTATCATGGAAGTAGGCCACCCAAAACTTCACTCAAATCACAATAAACTCCCATTTGCCCCTTTACTATATCGATTACCCATAAAAGTTTCCTTTAAACATTTATAAAACAGTTAAATCTATACTTAACATTAAATACAACCCCCGAGAACCCGAAGTCACTGGTCATGAGCATCTACATAAATATACAACTTAACGAAAAATAAATTCTATAATACTAAGCACGAGAGGGAGCAGGACTGCAGAGGCATGCAACTACCTCGCAAACCTCCGAGAGTCTCTGGAACAGATAGACAGCTCACCCTGCCCTAATACCTGAATCTGCACACAAGATGCAGGGAGTAATGTCAGTACGCCAACTCAGTAGTAACGAAAAATAAATCAAGTCTGAGCAGCAAGAAACACATAAAATCAATGTCATCAAATCACAAGATGCACAGCCTTTCTTTCCAACAGTATAACATAGATATGTGAAATCATCATGCCTTAAAATCAACTTCAGAAAAAGTTCTTTAAAGAATGCATAGTTTTAACAACTGCAAACTGAAAGATTTAGTATGAAAATGAATGTAGTAAAATCATCAGTAGCCCCTCGGGTAAAACATGTATCATAATCAGCCACTCGGGCATGCCTCACAGTCACTCAGCACCTCACAATCACTCATGCCTCCCAAACACTGGTCACTCGGCACTCGGTGCGCCTACTGGGGTGTGTACACACTCCGGAGGGGCTCCTTCAGCCCAAGCGCTAATATCACTCAACACCTCACCATCACTATTGGACCTCGTCCACACTAAGCACCTCACCATCACTCTGGCCCTTGGCCACACTCAGCAGAACCACTCGAAACGCCCTTCGGGCGAATCAGTAAAACAGGGTACTCGACCCAAAACATCAGTTTAAATCTCAAAGTGGTGTAAATCATGCTGAGTTTCGAAAACAGTATGCACAATGCAGCTGAGTGAAATCATCAATTCATAGTGAGGAAAAACAGCAGTGAAAAGCCCCCAAGGGGTCTAAACAGAACGGCACGAGACCCCAAACACGACTTATAGCCCAAATATTTCACAAATCTTTAGAACATAATTTAATATAAGGTTTCGAGTAAATATGCAACTCATTAGTTGCCGTGGAGAGGACCTAGTCCAATCTAAAAAATCAGTACGCGCCACGTACTCGTCATCCGACATGTGCGCCTTTCCAAAATCAGTGAGAAAATATGCAGTCTGGGGTTCCATACCCTCGGGATAAGATTTATAACCATTACTTACCTCTACCGGGCCACAACACTAGTCCTCTATGCTTTTTCCCCTCAATTTGGCTCTCGATTCCTCCGAATCTAGCCAAAACCATTTCAACATCATTAATTTATACTCAAGGAACACAACCCAATCGTAAATTATCAATTTATACAAGAATCTCAAAATTCGGCCAAACCCGAGCCCCGGGCCCACGTCTCGGAATCCAATAAAATTTACATCACAAGAACCCTTATCCTCCCATGAGACCGTACATACCAAAAACATCAAAATCGGATCACAATTGCCCACTAAAATTTCCAAAAGAAATTCCCAACTCTTTCCTCCCATTTTCCAACCGTTTCTTACTTTAATCCTTCAAATACAAGCCTAATCCGAATTAAAATAGCATAGAAATGATGTTAATAACCCGAGAACTTACCTTTCCTGAAGAATCACGAATCCTCTCTCCAATCTGCCCTCAAAAGAGCTCCTCTCGCATGCAAAATTGGTGAAATGAAATGAATTTTACGGATGCCTCTTATATACTATTTCTGCCAGAATTTCCGCACCTGCGGACATTTAGTTGCACCTGCATACCTGCACGTGCAGTCCTAGGTGCGCACTTGCGGAATCCCACTTAACGGACCAAATTCCGCACCTGCGGCCAGTCTTCCACACCCGCGGCTTCGCAGGTGCGGCCAAAACTTCGCACCTGCGGAAAATCCCCTGCCTAGACTTTTTCACACCTGCGCACTGCCCATCACACCTGTGACATCGCACCTGCGGCTGCCCTACCGCAGGTGCGGCCAACACCAGAACTTCACACCAGCAGCTATTGCTGTAATTTCCAAGTTCAAAAACCCCGCCAACCATCCAAAATAAATCCCGAGCACCTCGGGACGCTAACAAAATATACCAACACACCCCATAGCATTATTCCAACTTAGTCGAGCCTTCGAAACACCAAAAATAACACGAAAACACAAAAATCACATCAAATTCAAGCCTATGAACTTTGAAATTTCCAAATTTTGCCAACTACGCCGAAACCAACCAAAACACCTTCGATTGACCTGAAATTGTGCAGACATATCCAAAATGACATTACGAACCTGCTCCAACTTCCGGAATTCCATTCCGACCCCGATAGCCTATTTTCCACTACCGACCTGAAATTGCCAAAAACTAACTTTCGCCAATTCAAGCCTAATTCTACTCCGGACATCACAAAAATATTTTGAACACACTCCTAAATCTCAAATCACCTAACGAAGGTATCCGAGCCATAAAACCTGGATTTCAAGGTCGTTCACCAATAATTCAAATCTCAGTTCACTTTCTCAACTATTAGGCTACCTTGAGAGACTAATTGCCTCAATTCTCATCATGACCACTCTTAACCCGAACCAACCTACCCAACACACATAAATGAATTTGAACCACCTAAAAGGATGCAGAAACGGGGGAAACGAGGCTAAATTCTCGAAACGACCGGCCGGGGCGTTACTTCCTCCCCCACTTAAACACAGGTTCATCCTCGAACGTGCCAAGAGTTGTTCCCCAACATTATCAAACTGTTACGTAGCTTACCATGCACATACTTGGGGTTATCCCACGTCACCCTATCCCATATAGGTCCAATATCACAATACCGTTGAAATTCCGAAATCCAAATCCTGACCCATAGACCTTAGAACCAAATTCCCACTTCTGAAATGATATACAAGATAAAAATTTCCATAACTGTAAACTGAACAAGTCTGAACATGTTGAATCAAGCATGACCTCTTATCTTAATAACTCTTAACCACAATAACTACTCAGAACAACCCAATACCGCTACATAACCTCTTATCAATAAATGTGTTGCTCTAACACTTCCATACACCGCTGATGATGAATGAAGCACGTAGACCAACAACCATTCGTCCAATCAACTAGACATGAAACTCCCCCTTCCCAAACAGGAATTATAGCATATTTCTAAGCCGACTCCCGATATTATCCTTCCAACTATGCGGTAGAAAATTTCGAAAATATTCATTCTAGTTCCAATGACTTCCTCTCATCCATCACAGCCACCCTGATAACGTGACACTAAGCATTCAACACATCGATAAAATTCGAAGCCAAAACCCGTACAACTTGGGCACTTAACAGCAACTTCCCAATGCAATCAAATTATGTAAAAGGTCCACACGAGAGGATCATCCTGCCATTAACAGTTACCGTCACCATATAATACTAACCACCCGGGACCCACTGCGAAAATCAAAAACACATGTATCCAATACCAAAGGTCATACCCCTACATAACTCCGCTACACTGCGCGACCTCATCCGACGCCTGTCCACTTGAAATACTTCAAGACACTTTGCCAAAAACTCAATAACCATTTCGACATCAAGTGCATTGCCATAACCACGAAAACCAGACGATACCATGCCACCCAAAACAGAAGGTATATAACCAACATGTCTCAATCCCACATCACCCGAATTACTTACCTTACTCAAATCTAGCTATATAGCCCAATTAGAACCGCACCATATGTGCATATAACCAATAATCACCACTCATCGCAACACCGAAGGGTAACTCATATACCACTCTACAACATGAATAAACTCAATCACAATCAAATGGTACCTTCCTCAATAATAATTCGGAGCCAACAATTCCGACCCGGTTCCGAACACGCACCCATACTAGCCTACCAGTGACCCTAAATTAACTCTGATCACCCACGACAGATAGATAGCTTACCGAAAAGTTCATAATTACAGAATCATGGTACATACTAATGTCCGACTAGCTCAGCTCGGCTCTTCACAGTTTACTTCCACAAAATATCCTGTTTATGAGAACTCTCAGTCTCGCAATCCATGAAACGTATGGATTACCATATCTGATCACAACTCCACCGCTTGAATACATAACACATCCCAAATACTCACTCATTCCACGGGGGATACCCCTATCATCCTTCCGTTTACCAAGCAACCTTTAATATCAACAGTCGATCCAACAATAGGGCGCTGCAATACCAATGAAGTATCCCTAACTCAAACACATTGCTCTTTCTGAAATATATATCCTCATCAAGTCGCACCAATTAGTGATATCATCCACCTGGTCATCTGAAACTGCCCATCCGACCAAAGAATTCACGACATTTCTTCCAGAACCGAACCGTGAGCTCACCTATGCAAATCTCAACTCTACCCAACATACCGCGCACGCCATGTTTACCTAGAAAAATACAGGACCTTCGTGGTCCCTTCTGATCCAGAAACAACTACGCACCCAAATAGCCAAGAACTCCTTTTGGATCCCATTTAGAAACAAATTCACTACACGTCATAAGAAAATATGCACCCTTAACCGCGGTAGAAACCATCAGGAACTCTCCGAAATTCCATTTGCGCAACACCAACCCATTAGGACTGAATTCTTCTACCTCAACCAACTACGCAGGCCACCAAAAATCCAAGAGCATTGCTAAGATATACCCGAAAAACATGTCACCTTATGAACACCCAAAGAACTAATCGTATCCCTCAACATGTTGATCGGACCTACTACCAAGTTGCCCTATTTACCCAAGTTTCTTCTGACTTACCTTTAAATTGATACTTCTTCCTGCTGTAATACCACAAATTTGCAACCCCGACTCACCACATAAGACCCAAGCACAAAACCATACCGTCTAAGGCTCATAAGAGACTGAATACTCCCACAATCTTCCCCAAATGCACCACATTAGAAACACTTACCCTGAAGAGACTTCCTGCGAATCTAAAGTTATTACCTTCACCTTCCTGATACCGATATGTAGAATCCGTGACGATGTAGAATACCACAAGTCTTGACATCCTCTAACATAAATCTCAAACACGCCGACCAATTAGACAGAATCGACTTGACCCGTTTGCACACTAACATACTAGGAAAGTAATCCACTCACTTGAAACCACAAGCAAATTCATACACTGCACACACTACACCTTTTACAATTTCCACTACATCATTCAATAGAACCCAATTACCCAATAGAGTACATTACAACTTACATCGAAGAAATTTCCCTTACTCATGACATTCCAATACCCCATACCTGCAGGTCATAACCGATTTACCACCATACCTCAAACTGAAACCAATAACACACATAATCATGCAACCAACTTATCAATAATGAACTCCCCAACTTGGCCCCAAGCCAAGGATCAAGATAAACAAGACATTAGGACTACCACTATGCTGTGGTGGGATCCGACTAAATCCTTCATAAGCTTATACGACCCAAACCATCTAAAATTCAAATCAATTGCCAATCTCGCATCCAACATTGCAGTAGTCACACCAACTTCCACAAGCGATCTAAACTCCAATTACAACATATATCTTTTACTGGTAGAAGAGAACTTATTACAGAACTATATACGAACCACACACCCTAGGACACCCCATAGGAGATACCCCTGCCCTCTTATCCTCAACTGTTGTCTCTCCATACACTTCTGAAGACCAAAACTATCTCGCAATCACTACACCTTCCTGCATCTGAACACAACCAACGCCTACCCTCGAGGCAACACAATACGCAGTAAGAACATGAAGATGATGGCAGAACTAACACTGGAGCGGCGGTCACAGAAAACTCGAGCTTCTGGAAGTTTTACCCACACATGACTGACCACATGGATACCCTCACTTGACACCACGTGTCCTAAGAATTCTACTGAACCGAGCATAAATTCACACTGGGAGAAATAGGCATAGAGCCTTTCCTCCCGGAATCCTTATAATGCCATCCTCAGATACTGAGTATGCTACTCTCGGCTACGCAAATATGCCAGGACGCCATCAATGAATACAATAACAAGGAGTGCTAATACGCCGGAATATGCCGTCAATCAAATACATGAACGTTACTGGGGAAAATGATCAACTCAAATACATTACCAGAAACTCATAACCCAACAGAGAAATCCTCTTCACTCCAAAACTAAACACCATGAGAGGTCTTCCAAGATATTCACAACTCAATGCCACATACAAAATCGAGACAGAAATCAAACACTCAATAAATCTTACCACATTTTCAGCCAACCCTTTTGACACAATTCACAATCTGAACACATCTAACCATCAAATCACACCCACCACATAGGCATCTAGTCACTAATTCTCATTAATAAGAACACAAACGGATATAGAATTCCTCAATTACATGTGTCCACACAACAAAAATCTCAGCAATCAAGCCACATAATGAATCCGGCCTCAAGTCCTCCAGACTGGCCCATTACCAACATGCCAAAATGACATCTCATCCATGGAAGTCACAAGCCGTCGATGCACAGCTGATACCAGGCGCTCTCGGGCACGCTCGAATACATGGAAGGGATTCTAGAGTTAGGGTCTTGGCTGAATACAATGGATTCGCATGACAAGAATTTTAACAATGTGAGATTTTCCTAAGGGTTCCGCAGCCTCTCAAAGATAAGTACAGACGTCTCTGTACCGATCCACAAGACTCTACTAGACCTGCTCATGACCGGTGAGTCCTATGTAACCTAGCACTCTGATACCAATCTGTCATGACTCCAAATCCAGGCCGGTCGTGATGGCGCCTATCATGGAACTAGGCCAGCCAAAACATCACACAAATCACAATAAAACTCCCATTTACCCCTTTACTATATAATTACCCATAAAAGTTTTCTTTAAACATTTATAAAACAGTTAAATCTATACTGAACATTAAATACAACCCGCGAGAACTCGGAGTCACTGGTCATGAGCATCCACATAAATATACAACTTAACAAAAAATAAATTCTATAATAGTAAGCAGGAGAGGGAGCAGGACTGCAGACGCATGCAGCTACCTCGCAAACCTCCGAGAATCTCTGGAATAGATAGACAGCTCACCCTGCCCGAACACCCGAATCTGCAAACAAGGTGCAGGGAGTAATGTGAGTACGCCAACTCAGTAGTAATGAAAATAAATCAAGTCTGAGCAGCAAGAAACACATAAAATCAATGTCATCAAATCACAAGATGCACATCCTTTCTTTCCAATAGTATAACATAGATATGTGAAATCATCATGCCTTAAAATCAACTTCACAAAATGTCCTTTAAAGAATGCATAGTTATAACAACTTCAAACCCGAAGATTTAATATGAAAATGAATGTCGTAAAATGATCAGTAGCCCCTCGGGCAAAACATGTATCATAATCAGCCCCTCGGGCATGCCTCACAGTCACTTAGCACCTCACAATCACTCATGCCTCCCAATCACTCGTCACACGGCACTCGGTGCGCTCACTGGGGGTGTGTACAGACTCCGGAGGGGCTCCTTCAGCCCAAGCGCTAATATCATAAAGTACTTCACCATCACTCTTGGCCCTCGACCACACTCAGCACCTCACCATCACTCTGGCCCTCGACCACACTCAGCAGAACCACTCAAAAGGCCCCTCGGGCGAATCAGTAAAATAGGGTACTCGACCCAAAACATCAGTTTAAATCTCAAAGTGGTGTAAATCATGCTGAGTTTCGAAAACAGTATGCACAATGCAGCTGAGTGAAATCATCAATACATAGTGAGGAAAAACATCAGTGAAAAGCCCCCAAGGGGTCTAAACAGAACGGTACGAGGCCCCAAACACGGCTTATAGCCCAAATATTTCACAAATCTTTAGAACATAATTTAATATAAGGTTTCGAGTAAATATGCAACTCATTAGTTTCCATGGAGAGGACCTAGTCCAATCTAAAAAATCAGTACGCGCCACATACTCGTCATCCGACATGTGCGCCCTTCCAAAATCAGTGAGAAAATATGCAGTCCGGGGTTCCATACCCTTAGGATAAGATTTATAACCATTACTTACCTCTACCGGGCCACAACACTAGCCCGCTATGCTTTTTTCCCTCAATTTGGCTCTCGATTGCTTCGAATCTAGCCAAAACCAGTACAACATCATTAATTTATACTCAAGGAACACAACCCAATCGAATATTATCAATTTATACAAGAATCTCAAAATTCGGCCAAACCCGAGCCCCGGGCCCATGTCTCGGAATCCGATAAAATTTATATCACAAGAGCCCTTATCCTCCAACGAGACTGTACATACCAAAACATCAAAATCGGACCACAATTGCCCAAAAGAAATTCCCAACTCTTTCCTCCCATTTTCCAAACTTTTCTTACTATGATCCTTCAAATACAAGCCTAATCCGAATTAAAATAGCATAGAAATGATGTTAATAACCTGATAACTTACCTTTCCTGAAGAATCACGAATCCCCTCTCCAGGCTGCCTTCAAAAGAGCTTCTCTCGCATGCAAAAATGGTGAAATGAAATGAATTTCACGGATGCCTCTTATATACTGTTTCTGCCAGCATTTCCGCACCTGTGGTCCCTGGTGCGCACCTGCGGAATCCCACTTAACGGACCAAATTCCGCACCTGCGGCCAATATTCCGCACTTACGGTTTCACAGGTGCGGCCAAAACTTCGCACATGCGGAAAACCCCTGCCTAGCCTTTTTCGCACCTGCGCACTGCCCGTCGTACCTGCGGCTACCCTACCGCAGATGCGGTCAACACCACCAACCATCCGAAATAAATAAGCCCCTCGGGGACCCAACCAAACATACCAGCACACCCCATAGCATTATTCAAACTTATCGAGCCTTCAAAACACCAAAAACAACACGAAAACACCAAAATCACATCAAATTCAAGCCTATGAACTTTGAAATTTTCAAATTTCGCCAACTACGCCGAAACCAACCAAAACACGTCCGATTGACGTGATATTTTGCAGACATATCCAAAATGATATTACAAACCTGATCCAACTTCCGAAATTCTATTCTGACCCCGAAAGCCTATTTTCCACTTCCGACCGAAAATTGCCAAAAAGTAACTTTCGCCAATTCAAGCCTAATTCTACTCCGGACATCACAAAAATATTCAGAACACACTCCAAAGTCCCAAATCACCTAACGAAGCTATCCGAGCCATAAAATCTACATTCCGAGGTCGTTCACCAATAAGTCAACTCTCAGTTGACTTTCTCAACTATTAGGCTACCTTGAGAGACTAATTGCCTCAATTTTCATCATGACCACTCTGAACCTGCACCAACCGACCCAACACACATAAATAAAGCTGAACGACCTAAGAGGAAGCATAAACAAGGGAAACGAGGCTAAATTCTCGGAACGACCGGCCGGGTCATTACCGTAAACCCTCTAAATCATTAGATATTCGATTGGGACATCATGGTTCAAAAATGAAACCTTAGAACTTGAATTCAAGAGGATTGAACGTCAAAAAGGTAATATCTTAACCCTCTAATTGATTATAGCATTGGATAAATGATTATAAACTCTAAGTTCATGAGATATGAGTTGATGAATTTGATAGAAAAGCATGAACGGTTATAGATTTGAGTTGTTGGTTGTTGATTATTGATTAAGGATGTTGTTTATCTTATGGGTGATGAACAATGATATTGATTATAACAATTTGAGATTTTAAAATTTATCTAGGAGCAATAAAATGGATTGTCGAGTGTAGAAACACCATTAATGAGGGCTATGAAACTTTATACCCACCAAATATTTGATAAAATGCCTAAGTGACAAAAACATGAGTATTATTGCTAATATGGAATCCCTTTGACTTGTATGGATATAGATTAAAGTTGAAGAGTTCAAGGGCAGGAAGTTAAGGTATGTGAGACTAACTCTCTATGTTTTGGAATTTTAATGATTCTCCCTACATGAAGTTTTTGTTGCTACATTACTAATTTCCTCTGAAATATTGCTAAGATTAGTGCCTTGAATAGTTGCAGAACTTCTATTCTCTAGCATCATAATTCATTGATGACTTTCATTTTGAACGTTGTGAGCTCAGTGTTAATGCACTTGTATTTGATGCCCAAAAGTCTCAGTCAAGATTACTCACCATGTAATAAACAGTTGAAGTTTCAGTTTTCATAATCAGTTCATGAATATATGTATAAGTCCAGTTCTATTCAGCATTCAAGTATCATGTAACTCAGTATGATTCAGTATTTCTGTATCATGTATTACAATATGATTCTTAGTTCCTGTTTAAATCCCTGAATGTTGAAGACCTGTATTTGGGTATGAGGCTATAGTTTAGGCTTTATGCATGTTTGGGCCTGAGGCCGCAATTAATTCTTTATGCATCTTTAGCTTGAGGCCGCAATTAATTCTTTATGCATCTTAGGGAATGAGGTCGCAGATATGTATACGTATACTTGGGCCTGAGGACGCAGCTTGTGCACATATATATTGGGCCTGAGGATACATTTTATTTATTTAGATAAACAGGTGGTTCGTCATTTACAAGATGTAGTATTCATATTCTAACTTCCTTTGTTCAATTATCACTTATCATTTCGGTTATCAGTTATCATTTCGGTAATCAGTTATTAATGCAGTTTCAGTTTCAGCAGTTACCATTTTAGGTATCAGTTATCAATTCTCTGTTACCAGCTCAGTTTTAGTTTCAATATATACAATTCTTTCTTTCAGTTGCTTTACATACCAGTGCAATTCAAATACCAACGTCTCTTTTGCATGGGCCCCGCATCTCACGACGCAAGCAATGATTTAAGGTTGACGATTTAGAGCGCTAGAATTCTCGTACCATCTATTTGGTGAGCCCTATTTCTTTCGAGGAATTACCATTACTTTGCAGTCTTTCAGTATTTATAGATAGTTAGTATTTTCAGTACTTCATTAGAGGCTTCATATACTAGAGTAACAATTAGACAGAGTCGCAAGCTTTTCATGTTAAGAAATGTTTGCTACAGATATGTTCCAGAATTATATTAGTGTTTTCGCCTTTTGATTTATATCATTCAGAATTTCTGTATATCAGCATGTGCTAGTTTATCTTTCACATTCAGTATGTTATGATATCACATGTTGATTCAACCGGCTAGTTGGTTTGCTCGGTCACATGTAGTCAAGCACCGGATGTCGTGTTACGTCCAAGCACAGGTTCGGGGCGTGACAAAGCTTGGTATCAGAGCACTAGGCTCAAGAGTCTAATGGAGCTTCTTTTATATGTTTATGCCGGCCACTCATACAAACGGTTAACTACAAAGACATCCAGGATTGTCTCATCTATTTCTACTCTAGATCGTGCCATGAAGCTTAGATCAATAGGTAACCTGCTCTTCTTATCGAATTCCAGATGTATTGGATGCCCAATCGACGAGCAGGAAAAAAACTCAAGGTTCTAGAGAGGATGATTTCGCATTGGGGTATAAGTATGGAGTACAAGTTGGTAACAAATGAGACTTGAGAGAATGTGGAAAGAGGGATACAATGTACATATTAGAGAATAACCTTATCAGAAAGTAAAAATTTAGTTATCATGTTTTGTGGTTATCAGTTTACCTCAGTTACCAGTTATACAGTCTTTCAGTTAGCAGGTGTATGGTTATTCAATATGCCAGTATTCAGTTACCAAATCTCCAATTTTCAATGTATCCAAATTCCGGTGACTTGTGAGTATACAATGATGCTTATGGGTGCTAAGAGAAAATTTATGTGACATGTATTATAGCAAAATCTTCACAATTTTTAGGTCCGAATTAAGACCCGAGACTCGCCGGATGGTGCAGGAAGTCATTTAACAGATGATAGTATGCTTTGAAGGAGAAGTTTCTGTATGGTAGTATATCCGTATGTATTTTACCTCAGAGATAATTTCATTTTAATTCATGGAAATTGAGCCACATGTTGGATGATAATAGTTTTAGATGTTAGACCCCATGGTGTAACAGGTCATGAATTTAACCTCAGCGGACATAGAATTGATCACTATAGTTTTGGACAGAAAAAAGCCTAAGGGAAAAATATGACTAAAACTATATGACGTACCAAATCAGAACCAAGAGCAGCCGATATTGAATTTCAAGAAATTATTTTAATTTGTTCAGATTTATTCAATTAAGAACTAGAAAGTACCACATTAGTATCTTACTACAAGAAACAACTACTATTATTTTGAGACAAAAGATCTAAGTGTTTACCCCAGATGTTTATAATCTGATATGATTTTGAACCTATACCACATAAACTTATTTTTGAATAATATCTGCTATTTTACTATGTTATTTCCTTGTATCAACAGAAGTACCAACTTATATAGATAATATAAGTACAAATTTATTTTTTTGCTTTGTTTGATGGAATTCAATTGAACCCTCTCTCGCCTCCTCTTGTTCCAACCATTTTGACATGTCGTATAATCTAAGCACGCTAAGAGGCTGGGGTGTTACAATACTTATATAGTACAATATTAAAAAGCCTAACATGTATGAGACAAGATATATAAAAGGACATAATATTTCATTAATAGAGCAAAGCACATGCAATCGTACCATCATTGAAACAAAGAAAAAAAAAAAGAAAAAAAGGTACACACTAATCATAAGAATTTAAAATTTCATGTTTTTGTTGCACACGAATCATGACAATATCTGGAGATAATTCACCTAAGAAGAACTAGATGAGTTATCTGCATTCTCTGGAGGAGCTTGCGACGAGGATGAAGGTCCATTCTCTAGTTGCATCAAATGATTTTCCAAACCAAAGACAATGCCATTTAACCAAGCTTCATAGTTGGTTATATCATCAGCATTCAATTGCTCCATCGATTCCCGCTGATCTATTTGTCTAGTCTCATTCAACTGGTCAAATAAAAGCATTTTTTGGGATGCAATTTTTTCTCTTGTTTTAAACTCTTTAAGCCTATCATAACTTTGGTTTACTTTGTTATGTAAATATGCAGCAACAAGTTGTGTACTAGTATCTAATTCTATATTTGGATTATCAAAACGATCTAAAACAATATTAGCCGTTGGGTGAAAAAGAGAAAATATATTACCCCTTGGTGAAGAAAGAACTATTCCTATATCGGCGCCACTTTCCCTAACAAGTTTACTTGTTTTCTTATATAAGCCCGATCGGCGCTTTGAAAATGTAGCGTAGCGGTGATCTTCCCTTTCTATTTTTACTAAAGGAACTTTTCGACGCCCTGCAGTTTTCTTCTCTACAGTTTCCTCCTCCTCCTCCCTTCCGGTTTTCTTCTCCTCCGTCTTCTCCTCCTCCTCCTCCATTGTTGTCTTCTTCTCTTCCTCCATTGTGATCTTCTTCTCCTCCTCCATTGCTAGAACAAAATAGAATTTATTGCTCAATTGGTATCAAGAAATGTGGCTTAAACAAAATTATAATGTCATGGGTATTTATATTTGCATGTTAACTAGTTATTCACAATAGTAATTGAATTCGTGACCAAATATTAAACTAGAAAGTAATCTTCTTCATACTGAAAATTACAGTAAGAAATTTAAATTGATTTGATACTTAGAATATGATTTGCACGTCACTAAAGACGTAACTGATTTAATATACTTAATTAAATCTACCAAGTAACAATTAACAATTAAGAACATAAATTGATAGAACATTAGTTACTTACCAAAGACTTTCAAACCTTTATAGTCACTAAATCAAAATATTTACTTGCACAAATAGAAACAAATTTACCATTTAACTTTATGAGAAAAATATATTAATATAAATATGCTTATAGAAATTAATAACAATAGTGAAAATCAAGCACTCAACTTAATATTAACTAGATCCGAAATTTAACTTGAATTGGAAAATATTTTAATGTGCTTACCAAAGTAAATGTGCATGTAATTAAAAGAGAAAAACTTTCAGATTTTATGATTTTAAAATTTTGGAAATGCATTAGTATCAGTTGAAAAAATTGACACATATCTTGAAACCGAATGTCACGACCCAAATTCCCAACCCACCGGATCGTGATGACGCCTAACACCACACTTGCTAGGCAAGTCATTGTTAGAACTACTAAAGAGTACTACAAATAGTGGGCTGGAAGAATTATATATCTGTTTTTGACTGTAATAAAACAGTGTCTATAAAATTAAGAGAAGCCTCGAGGAATCTGCGGACGCTAGCAGATCTACCTCGTATCTCCGAACAATGATGTCAGCTACTAAAATCTCCTAACTCTTGCCGGTACCTGGATCTATACAAAAGAGTGCAGAGTGTAGTATCAGTACAACCGATCCCATGTACTGAGTAGGTGCCGAGTCTAACCTCGACGAAGTAGTGACGAGGCTAAGGTGGGACAATCATAACATAACATGTGACAATATATATAAAACAACAAAAAGAAAATAGTTATAATAAACTAAACAACCAGTAACTTGCAACAGTAAATATAAACAACTCGGATAACTTTTTCCAGATATCAGCTATAATCAAACTCCTCAAAATTTTCAAGTTTCAATTTAAATCACATTAAAATCAGAGTATGAAAAACTTTTTGATAAAACCGGATTTTCCTAGATCCTTATTTTTGAAAATCAATAAAACATAAATATTCTCGTTTATCGCTCCTTGTTGCGGCGCAATCCGCTCCCATCTGTCCACCCCTATCACTCCTTTGTTGTGGCGTGCAACCCGCTCCCACTAGACAATCGCATCACTTTATTTATAAATAATGATTTTCACAATTTAAGTCAAAGCCTTTCACAATATTGATGTCTCAACAATTGTAAACAGAACCAGTTTCACTTTAAATAACAGTAAGAACAGAATATGAAATAATGACAATAAAACAATGAGTGTTCCAGCCTTTATTTTATAAACAGTAAAATATGAATATTGTCCCTTATTGCTCCTTGTTGCGGCGTGCAACCCGATCCCACTTGTCCACCCTTATTGCTCCTCCCTATATATATATCCTTTATTTCTCCTGTTGCAGCGTGCAACCCGATCTCACCTGTCCACCCTTATCGCTCCTTGTTGCGGCGTGCAACCCGATCCCACTTGTCCACCCTTATTGCTCCTCCCTATATATATATCCTTTATTTCTCCTGTTGCAGCGTGCAACCCGATCTCACCTGTCCACCCTTATCACTCCTTGTTGCGGCGTGCAACCCGCTCCCACCAGACAAATCACATTTCATCTGTTTATTTATAATAATGTTTCAGAAATCAAATTCCAAGTCTTTCACAATACTTAAACTTCAATTATCATAAACAGGAAACTGTACTATTCAGAAACTTCACCAATTATCACTACACAACGAAATCAACCGAAATGTATAATGTAACACTGACAACCAACTCAACCAGATGTAACGCAATGTGACCAAGGAACAAGTAACACTTCCAAAATACTTGAAACAATACTTAACACAAGTCAACGAAAATAATTAGACATGGAGGCATCAATGATCATAAAACAATTTAAGCCCGGAATCAATAAAATTTGAAATAAGGAAGGGACCATGTTCAACAAATAATTTAGTGATGCATAGATACTCGTCGCCTCACCTATACATCACACACATGCAATTTTACATCGCATTTAAGTTGGGGATCCTATTCCCTCAAGTCAAGATTAAACCAAGAACTTACCTCGATTTCGCAGGCCACTCACTGCTTAATTATAACTTTTCCTTTAGAATTAACCTCCAACCCACTCGAATCTCGAAACAATCAATCACTGCTATTTTGGTGCTGCTCAGCAATTTGTGCGCTTATCTTTATCAGTCTACCAAGTGCATCAATGCTCAAGTACTTTAGACTATGGCTATCATTCTTCAAAAATTTGGCAATTGCTTCTGCCGCAGACTCAAATACCTTGGGGTTAGGATGTATTGAGGAAACACAACATATGCACTCATATATAATAGCATTTCCTATATTACTAGTTGACTCACTTTTTCTCATAATGTCACCAATAATAGTACACATTTTTTCACTGATTTTTTTTAGTCACTGCTTTCCAGTAATGCCAGAATTTTCAACAATTTCAGCAATTCCATCACCGCCACACATCATTGCTAACGAAATTACTCCAACTGGTGACTCACGCCAAAAGAGACGTGCACTCAAAATTAACACTAGAACATAATATAGAGGACCTCTATGAAATTCTTCTAGCTTTCCTTCCCAAGTAACAGATTTTTAGAACTCTCGTTGAACCGCCCTCCAAAAGTCTGAGGTAAACTGCGTACCTCAATCAGAAATGATAGACACGGGCACACCGTGAAGGCGAACCATCTGTCGAACATATATCTCTTCCAACTGCTCCGAAGTGTAAGTACTTTCCACTGGAATGAAATGTGATGATTTAGTCAACCTATCAACAATAACCCAAATGATGTCGAACTTCCTCTGAGTCTGTGGGAGTCCAACAACGAAATCCGCAGTGATACGCTTCCACTTCCACTCATGAATCTCTGTCTGCTGAAGTAAACCACCAGGTCTCTGATGCTCATATTTCACCTATTGGAAATTCAAAAAACGAGCCACATAAGCAACAATATCCTTTTTCATCCTTCGCCACCAGTAGTGCTGCCGCAGGTCCCGGTACATCTTGGCAGCACCCGGGTGAATAGAATACTTACAACTGTGAGCTTCTTCAAGAATTAACTCACGAAGGCCATCAATATTAGGCTCACATATATGAATCTGCATCCTCAAAACACCATCATCTCCAACTGTAACCTTCTTGGCACCACTGTGCCGAACGGTGTCCCTAAGGACAATCAAGTGCGGGTCATCATCCTGCCGATCTCTGATACGCTCGACTAAGGAAGACCAAGCAACTGTACAAGCTAGAACATGGCTGGGCAAAATATCCAACCTCACAAACTGATTAGCTAGCGTCTGAATATTTGAAGCTAATGGTCTCTCACCAACTGGAATACATGCAAGGCTGCTGTCACGACCCCAAATCCTAAGCCGGCCGTGATGGCGCCTATCATGAAACTCGGCTAGCCAATATATCACATGTTCACAATTTCTTTTAAAATCCCGTTTCCAAAATCTGAGCCTTTCATAAATATACAGAAACTATTGAATAAAGTAGGTCATCATAATGCAATACCGCCACCCCCAAAACCCGGAGCCAACGTGTCATGAGCATCTAGAAGAAAAAGTCATAATATACTGTCATAACACAAAACCTCCGAATGAAATAAAGATACAACAGGGAGGGAAAAAATAAAGATGTTGCGGATGCTGGACTACTACCTCTATATCCTGCAAATATGGTTCCGCTGCGGAATAAAGGCTAATGCTCGATGTCTGCTCCTGAATCTGCACACAGAGGTGCAAAGAGTAATGTGAGTACACCAACTAAGTAGTAATGAAAATAAATCAGGTCTGAGCAGCAAGAACATATAAAATCAATGTCATAAAATCACAAGAGGCACAAACTTACTTTCAAATAGTATAACATAGATGTATGCGATCGTCATGCCTTAAAAATCAACTTCCGAAAAACCCTTTTAAAATGTATATTTTTCAACAACTTCAACCGAAAGATCTAGTATTAAAAATAAATGAATCATATAGAGGCTCCTCGGGCAAAACATATTTCATAAGATCATGGTGAAAGTAGTAAAATCATCAGTAGCCCCTCGGGCAAAAACATATATCATAATCAGCCCCTCGGGGATGCCTCACAGTCACTCATAATCAGTCACTCAGCACCACACAGTTACTCAGCACCTCACAGTCACTCATACCTCCCAATCACTCGTCACTCGGCACTAGACACTCAGCACTCAGTAGGTACATGCGCTCACCGGGGGTGTGTACAGACTCCGACTTCGGAGGGGCTCCTTCAGCCCAAGCGCTAAATAAACAGCCAAATCATGGCATCAATCACTCGCAGGCTCTCGGCCTGTCTCATATCATAAATATCCTCATAACATTGGCCCTCGACCAAATTAGTAGTCCATTTCAAGAAATCGTAATATCATCAAATAGTAGTATCAACAATTTCACAAGAAAGACTGAGTGAAAAATCATAGTTTCAAGTAGTGAGAATATCAGTAAAATATCCCCCGAGGGGTTAAAACGGATAGGCACTAGGCCCCAAACATGGCTCACAGCCCAAATATTACATGATTCTTTAGAACATAATTAACATAAGGTTCTGAGTAAATATGCAACTCATTAGTCGCCGCTGAGAGGACCTAGTCCAATCCAAAAGTCAGTATGCGCCACATACTGGTCATCCGACATATGCGCCATTCTAGAAACAGTAAGAAATACGCAGTCTGGGGTTTCATACCCTCAGGACAATATTTATAGCCATTACTTACCTATACCGGGCTACAACACTAGTCCACTATGATTTTGCCCCTCAAATTCGCTTCTGATTCCTCCGAATCTAGCAAAAACCAGTTAACATTATCAATATATACCAAACGAACTCAACCCAATCGAAATTTACCAAATTATACAAAAATCTTGAAATTCGGCCAAACCCGAGCCCCAGGCCCACGTCTCGGAATTCGATAATTTTTACATCATTTGAAACATCGTCCTCCCACGATTCTATACATACCAAGAACACTAAAATCGGACCACAATTGCCCACTCAAATCCTTAAAAGAATAATAAATTTCCCATGCACCCTTGTTCCCCAACTTGGTTCAATTTCCAAAATTTTTATGGTTTAATCACTTAGGAATTGACATAAAAACGTGTTATGAAGTTGAAATTCTTACCTCCAAATGATTTCCCTTTATTTCCCTTCAAATCCCTCTCAAATAGCTCTCAATTCGCATCCAACAATGGAGGAAATATAAGCCAAATTTGCACCTCAGGCCTTTTTAAACATTCTGCCCAGCAATAACATTCCTTCTTCGCGAATGCATCACTAGGACCGCGTTCGCATAGAATAATCAAAAAGACCCCTAACTTAACTCTACGCGAACGCGGACACAAGCCCGCGAACCCGAAGCACTGCCACCCCAGGCCTTCGCGAACGCGTCCCCAGACACGCGAACGCATAGGCCAAAACCCCTGGGGTCCTCAAAAGGCCCACAACCCTATGCGAACGCACACACACCCCCGCGTTCGCAATGACCACCCAGCTCAACCCTCCGCGTTCGCACCCCTTCTCCCCCGAACGCATAGAAAAATTGGCCCACTTCCACTACACACTATATCCAAACTCGAGCCCCCTGCCGCGAACGCATAGAGTAAAACTCTGGTGCTGAAACACCAGCAAACCAGCCAAGTTCAAAAACTCAAAATCGATCCGTTAACCATCCGAAACACACCCGAGGCCCTCGGGACCTCAACCAAACATACCAACATATCCCATAACATTATTCAAACTTAGTAAAGCCTTCAAAACACCAAAAACAACACGAAAACACAAAATTTACAACAAATTCAAGCCTAAGAACTTTGAGACTTCTAAATTTCGCCAACTAGGCCGAATCCAACCAAAACATCTCTGATTGACATGAAATTTCGCAGACATACCCAAAATGACATTATGAACCTTTTCCAACCTACGGAATTCCATTCCGATCCCGATAGCCTATTTTCCACTGCCAACCAGAAATCGCCAAAAACTAACTTTCGCCAATTCAAGCCTAATTCTACACCGGACAACACAAAAATATTCTGAACACACTCTTAAGTCCTAAATCACTTAATGAAGCTATCCAAGCCATAAAATCCGCATTCTGAGGTCGTTTACCAATAAGTCAACTCTCAGTTGACTTTCTCAATTATTAGGCTACTTTAAAAGGCTAAATGCCTAAATTCTCACCATAACCACTCCGGACCCAAATCAACTGATCCAACACGTCAAAAACAGGATAGAAATATTTAACAAATGCAGAAATAGGGGAAACGGGGTAAATCTCACAGAACGACCGGCCGGGTCGTTACATCCTCCCCCTCTTAAAGAAACGTTCGTCCTCGAACGAGTCTAGAAACATAGCTGGAGTCTCAAATAAGTCAGGATATTTGTCCTGTATCTCCCACTCGCTCTCCCAGGTGGCATCATTCACCGGGTGCCCTCTCCACTGAACCTTCACTAAAACTATATCCTTAGATCTCAGCTTCCTGACCTGTCGACCCAAAATAGCCACTGACTCTACCTCATATGACATATCACCCTCGAGCTGAACCGTGCTGAAGTCCAAAACATGGGAAGGGTCACCAACATACCTCTGGAGCATCGAAACATGGAATAGTGGATGAATACTCGATAAACTGGGAGGCATAGCAAGCCTATAAGCCACCTCCCCAACCCTCTGAAGTACCTCAAATGGCTTAATGAACTTGGGACTCAACTTCCCTCTCTTCCCGAATCTCATAACACCCTTCATGGGGGACACCTTCAGCAACACCTTATCCCCAATCATGAAAGACACATCTCGGACCTTCCGATCCTCATAACTCTTCTGCCTAGACTGCGCTGTGCGAACCTGTTCCTGAATCAACTTTGCCTTACTCAAAGCATCCTGAACCAAGCCGCTGCCTAATAGCTTGGCCTTGCCCGGCTCAAACCAACCAACCGCAGACCTACACCTCATACCATAAAAAGCCTCATACGGACCCATTTGGATACTCGACTGATAGTTGTTATTAGATGCAAACTCCGCTAGTGGTAGAAACTGATCCCATGAACCACCAAAGTTAATCACACAAGCACGCGACATATCCTCCAAAATCTTAATGGTACGCTCCGACTTCCCGTCAGTCTGAGGATGAAACGATGTGCTCAACTCAACCTGAGTACCCAACTCAACCTGAGTACCCAACTCTCTCTGCACGGCTCTCCAAAACTGAGATGTGAACTGAGTGCCTCTGTCGGAAATGTTAGAAACTGGAACCCCATGCAATCGGACAATCTCCCTGATATAAATCTCAGCTAACCTCTCCGATAAATACGTAGTACCAACAGGAATGAAGTGCGCGGACTTGGTTAGCCGATCCACAATAACCCATATAGCATCAAACCTCCTCGAAGTCTGTGGGAGTCCAACTACGAAGTCTATGGTGATCCACTCCCACTTCCACTCCGGAATATCAAATCTCTAAAGCAATCCACCAGGTCTTTGGTGGTCATACTAGACCTGTTGACAGTTGAGACACCGAGCCACAAACTCCACATCATCCTTCTTCATTCTCCTCCACCAATAACACTGCCTCAAATCGTGATACATCTTCGCGGCACCCAGATGGATGGAATACCGCAAACTATGAGCCTCTACTAGAATAAAATCTCGAAGCCCATCTACATTGTGCACGCAAATCCGGCCCTGCATCCTCATGACCCCATCATCACCAATAACCACATCTCTGGAATCACCGCGACCTACCCTGTCCTGAAGAACAAGCAAATGTGGATCATCATACTGGCGTGCTCTAATGCGGAGCATGCTCTTCCTGGCTACGAGAATAAACCAGGATGTCATCAATGAACACAATGACAAATGAATCCAGATAAGTCTGAAACACATTGTTCATCAATTGCATGAACGCAGCTCGGGCATTGGTCAGCTCATACGACATAACAAAGAACTCATAATTACCATATCTGCTCCTGAAAGTAGTCTTCGGATATCAAGATCCTAAATCCTCAACCGATGATACCCAGATCTCAAATCAATCATGGACAACACTCTGGCTCCCTGAAGCTGGTCAAACAAATCATCAATGCGGGGCAAGGGATACCGATTCTTCATCGTAACCATGTTCAACTGCTGATAGTCAATACACAAACGCATGGACCCATCCTTCTTCTTCACAAACAACACTGGTGCACCCCAAGGTGACACACTAGGCCGAATGAACCCCTTATCCAAGAGCTCCAAAAGTTGCTCCTTCAATTCCTTTAGCTCCGCTGGTGCCATACGATATGGTGGGATAGAAATAGGCTGAGTGCCTGGCACCAGGTCAATACAAAAATCAATATGCCTGTCAGGTGGCATCCCTGGCAGGTCTTCAGGAAACACATCCGGAAAATCACAGACCATAGGAACTGAATCAATATGGGGAGTCTCACCACCGACATCCCTCACAAAGGCCAAATAAGATGAACTCCCTTTCTCAACCATGCGCTAAGCCTTCAGGTAATAAATCACCATGCTAGGCATATACTCGGAAGAACCTCTCCACTCAACCCTCGGACACCCCAGCATAGCTAAGGTCACGGTCTTAGCGTGACAATCAAGAACAACATGGCACGGAGATAACCAATCCATGCCCAATATCACGCCAAAATCGACTATGCTGAGTAACAGTAGGTCCACTTGGGTCTCCAGACCCCCAATAGATATAATGCACGACAGATACACACGATCCACAATAACAGTATCGCCCATCGGAGTCGACACATGAACATAGGTGACTAGAGACTCATGGGGCATATCCAGAAAACAGGCAAAATACAAAGAAACATAGGAATATGTGGAACCAGGGTCAAATAAAGCCAAGGCGTCACAACAACAAACTGAAACAATACCTTCGATCACGACATCTGAGGCCATAGCATCCAACCTGGCTGGAAATGCATACATGCGAGCCTGACCTCCCCCTCTAGGGCGGCCTCTAGCTGACTGACCACCACCCTTGGCTGCCTGGGCGGGTGGTGAAGTGACTGAAGATGAAGTCGAGGGCTAGCCCCTCTTCTGAGATGATCCACCGGAACTTCGGGGACACTGCCTCCACACGTTCCCGAACTCTGCACACTCAAAGAAACTCCCCGGAGCTGGAGGCGGGGACTGATAGAAACCCCTAGCACCTGAACGGCCACTGGAAGACTCATGCATAGAAGAACCCTGAACTGGGGGTGCTCGAGCTGCACTCTGAGCTGGGAGGGCACCAAAGGAAGGACAGCATGACTGAGAACCACGGGGACCCTGCCTCGAAGAGGCACCACTATATGCTGGATGACCTGACTAAGGAGGCCTGAATGAACGGCCCCTACCCTGCTGAAATTGTCCCCTGAAGGGAGCACCACTGGAACTGCCCGAACCACGATGCCTCTTGGCCTCCCTCTCCTCTAGATCCTGGCGCTGAACAAACTCAATATCTCGAGCTATGTCAACAACCTGCTCGAATGAAGCACCCGATACACCCTCCCGAGTCATAAGAAACCGAAGCTGATAAGAAAGACCATCCAAAAACTTCCTCACCATCTCCCTATCAGTAGGGACAATCTCAGAAGCATACCTAGCTAACTCGGAGAACCTCATCTCGTACTGAGTAACTGATAACTCTCCCTGGCGCAGCTGCTCAAACTTCCTGCACTGCTTCTCTCTGTGGGACTGAGGAACATACTTCTCCAAAAAAGATCGTGGAGAACTGCCGCCAGGTAAGAGGTGTTGAACCAACCGGTCTACGCCTCTCGAGCGACTCCCACCATGTAAAGGCAGCACCAGCAAACTAAAATGTAGCAAATGAGACCCCACTGGTCTCCTCAATACCCGTGGTATGCAGTATCCTCTAGCACCTATCTAGAAATCCCTGGGCATCCTCTCCCTCTGTACCGTTGAAAGTCGGAGGCAGAAGTCTGCTGAATCTCTCCAACCTGCGCTGCTCGTCCTCAGGCATAGCAGGGACCATATAATCCTGAACCGGAGCAACTGGTGGAGCTGGGGCTGCTCCCGGTGCCTGGATACCCTGTGCAGCTTGCTCAGGTGCCCGGGCAGCTAGAGTCTGATTGCCTTCCCTCGCATGATCTGTAGTGGCAGAAGAAGACATGGCGACTGCTTGAGCCAGACTGGTGCATACTGTCAATATCTGGCATTGCTGGTGCCTGAGCCATAGGCATTGCTGGTGCCTGAGCCTGTCCCGCTGGGACACCATCGGCGGGAACTAGATCGTGATCGATAGGGGGATCCTGAGGTACTGCCCCGGATGCTGCGCGGGCTGACCCCTACCTCTACCACGGTCGTGACCTCTCATTGGTCTAGCTGGTGACTGGTCATTCTGATCGGTGCGGCGTGTCCTCACCATCTATGAGATAATGAAACAACGTTAGTTCAGATTTCAAGAATCAATAGATCAGCACAAAAGAGTTCAATAAAGATAGAAATGTTTCCTAAAAGTTCGTCAGCCTCTCGAAGATAAGTACAGACGTCTCCGTACCGATCCGAAAGACTCTACTAAACCTGCTCATGACCTTTGAGTCCTATGTAACCTAGGGCTCTCATACCAAACTGTCACAACCCCAAATCCTAAGCCGGCCGTGATGGCGCCTATCGTTGAACTAGGCTAGCCAATATATCACATGTTCACAATTTCTTTAAAAATCCCGTTTCCAAAATCTGAGCATTTCATAAATATACAAAAACTACTGAATAAAGTAGGTCATCACAATACAATACTACCAACCCCAAAACCCGAAGCCAACGTGTCATGAGCATGTAGAAGAAAAATTCATAATATACTGTCATAATACAAAACCTCCGAATGAAATGAAGATACAGCAGGGAGGGAAAAAACAAAGATGTTGCGGACGCTAGACAGCTACCTCTATATCCAGCAAATCAGGCTCCACTGCGGAATAAAGGCTAATGCTCGATGTCTGCTCCTGAATCTCCACACAGAGGTGCAGGGAGTAATGTGAGTACACCAACTCAGTAGTAATGAAAATAAATCAGGTCTGAGCAGCAAGAACATATAAAATCAATGTCATTAAATCACAAGAGGCACAACCTTACTTTCAAATAGTATAACATAGATGAATGCGATCGTCATGCCCTAAAAATCAACTTCGAAAAACACTTTTAAAATGTATATTTTTCAACAACTTCAACCGAAAGGTCTAGTAAAAAAATGAAATGAATCATATAGAGGCCCCTCGGGCAAAATATATTTCATAAGCTCAGGATGAAAGTAGTAAAATCATCAGTAGCCCCTCGGGCAAAAACATGTATCATGATCTGCCCCTCGAGCATTCCTCACAGTCACTCATAAACAGTCACTCAGCACCTCACAGTTACTCAGCACCTCACAGTCACTCATACCTCCCAATCACTCGTCACTAGGTACTCGACACTCAGTAGGTACATGCGCTCACTGGGGGTGTGTACAGACTCCGACTTCGGAGGGGCTCATTCAGCCCAAGCGCTAAATAAACAGCCAAATCATGGCATCAATCACTCTCAGGCTCTCGCCCTGTCTCATATAATCAATATCCTCACAACATTATCCCTCGGCCGCACTCAGTCAGACACTCTCAACATGCCACTCGGACCATAAATAAAATGGGTTTCTCGACCCAATTAGTATTCCATTTCAAGAAATTGTAATATCATCAAATATGAGTGTCACCAATGTCACAAGAAAGACTGAGTGAAAAATCATAGTTTCAAGTGGTGAGAATATCAGTAAATAGCCCCCAAGGGGTTAAAACAGATCGGCACTAGGCCCCAAACATGGATCATAACCCAAATATTACACGATTCTTTAGAACATAATTAACATAAGGTTTTGAGTAAATATGCAACTCATTAGTCGCCGCTGAGAGGACCTAGTCCAATCCAAAAGTCAGTACGCGCCACATACTGGTCATCCGACATGTGCGCCATTCTAGAAACAATAAGAAATACGTAGTCCGAGATTTCATACCCTCATGACAAGATTTATAGCCATTACTTACCTCTACCGGGCCACAACACTAGTCCGCTATGCATTTTACCCTCAAATTGGATCTCGATTGCTCCGAATCTAGCCAAAACCAGTTAACATTATCAATATATACGAAAGGAACTTAACCCAATCAAAATTAATCAAATTATACAAGAATCTCGAAATTCGGCCAAACTCGAGCCTCGGGCCCACGCCTCGGAGTTCGATAATTTTTACATCATTAGAAACGTCGTCCTCCCACAATTCTATACATACCAAGAACACTAAAATCGGACTACAATTGCCCACTCAAATCCTCAAAAGAAAAAATAAATTTCCCATGCACACTTCTTCCCCAACTTGGTTCAATTTGCAGAATTTTTATGGTTTAATCACTTAGGAATTGAGATAAAAACGTGTTATGAAGTTGAAATTCTTACCTCCAAATGATTTCTCTTGATTTACCTTCAAATCCCTCTCAAATAGCTCTCAACTCGCATGCAACAATGGAGGAAATATAAGCCAAATTCGCACCTCAGGCCTTTTTAAACATTTTGCCCAGCAATAATATTCCTTCTTCGCGAACGCATCACTAGGACCGCGTTCCCGTAGAACAATCCAAGAGGCCCCTAATTTAACTCTACGCGAACGTGGCCTCAAGCCCGCGAACGTGAAGCACTTCCACCCAAGGCTTTCACGAACGCGTCCCTAGACACGCGAATGCATAGGCCAAAACCCCTGGGGTCCTCAAAAGGCCCACAACCCTACGCGAACGCGCACACACCCCCGCATTGGTTATGACCACTCAGCTCAACCCTCAGTGTTCGCACCCCTTCTCCCGCGAACGGATAGAAAAACTGGCCCTCTTCCACCAAACACTCTATGCGACCGCGAGCCCCCTGCCGCAAACGCATAAAGTAAAACTATGCTGCAGAAACACCAGCAAACCAGCCAAGTTACAAAACTCAAAATCAATCCGTTAATCATCTGAAACACACGCGAGGCCCTCGGGACCTCAACCAAACATATCCCATAACATCATTCATACTTAGTCGAGCCTTCGAAACACCAAAAACAACACGAAAATATCAAATTTACATCAAATTCAAGCCTAAGAACTTTGAGACTTCTATATTTCACCAACTACGCCGCAACCAACCAAAACACCTCCGATTGAACTGAAATTTTGTTGACATACCCAAAATGACATTTTGAACCTGCTCCAACCTCCTGAATTCCATTCCGACCCCGATTTCCTATTCAAGCCTAATTCTACATCGGACATCACAAAAATATTATGAACACACTCCTAAGTCCCAAATCACCTGACGAAGCTATTCGAGCCATAAAATCCCTATTCCGAGGTCGTTTACCAATAAGTCAGCTATCAGTTGACTTTCTCAACTATTAGGCTACTTTAAAAGGATAAATGCCTAAACTCTCACCATAACCACTCCGGACCCAAACTAACTGATCCAACACATCAAAAACAGGATAGTGATATATAACAAATGCAGAAACAGGGGAAACAAGATAAATCTCACAGAATGACCGGCCGAGTCGTTACAGCTACCCATACTGCTTTCCTACTGAATGCATCGTCCACCATATTGGCCTTTCATGGATGATACAATATAGTGACGTCGTAATCTTTCAATAACTCTAGCCATCTCCTCTGTCTCAAATTAAGATCCTTTTGCTTGAACAAGTACTGGAGGCTACGATGATCCATGAAAACTTCACACGGCACGCCATAAAGATAGTGCCTCCATATTTTCAATGCATGAACAATGGCTGCCAACTCTAAGTCATGGACAAGATAATTCTTCTCATGATTCTTTAATTGCCGAGACGCATATGCTATCACCCTGCCCTCTTGCATCAATACCGTTCCCAACCCAACATGAGAAGCATCACAATATACCGTGAAAGATCCAGAACCTGATGGTAACATCAATACCGGCGCCGAAGTCAAAGCTGTCTTGAGCTTTTGAAAGCTCGCCTCACACTTCCCCGACCATTTAAATGGAACACCCTTTTGGTTCAATATGATCTTAATAGTTGCTCATAATCAATTGCAGAATCATCAAATAACTTCACGTTAACAATAATCTCCTTTCAAACATTCACAGTACTGACAACGAGATGCAACGCATGGAGAAATCATAATTATCTACCTGAATAAACATGTTTCAATTAACGCCGCATGGGCGGGCACCTACCTTGTAGGTTAAAGCTCAATAATTATGACACGGATTTGGAAAATTATGCATAGATAAATTTTATACAAATTTTTTAAAATAACAGGAATGACTCCGATTAGTACTATAGTACAAATTTTAGTTTCACCAGAGAGAATATAAGCACAAGAATTTTCATCACAAGGACCTTGTCCTTATATAACTTCCACTGCAGCTCGTAGCCCGATTGAACCAAATCATATTAAAATACGAGGGTCTCGCCCTCAGTTCTGAATCACAAGTAATATGCACATCGTGGCAATCGAAACATTTCATTTTCTTCTTTTAAATATTTTCCGTTAAATAAAATTACAACACGTAATAGTAGACATAGCTATCTCCATAGAATTTC
The DNA here is from genome assembly GCA_005239525.1 of Nicotiana knightiana. Taxonomy (NCBI): domain Eukaryota; kingdom Viridiplantae; phylum Streptophyta; class Magnoliopsida; order Solanales; family Solanaceae; genus Nicotiana; species Nicotiana knightiana. The sequence continues at coordinate 102,879 of ML396358.1, read as the reverse complement.
TCAATACAAGTATTCACATATGTAGATTTCATGGTTACGAAGTTCACCCCATGAATAGAGCATATTAGGAGGACTTTCCTAGATACTCATAATCGAATCAAGTTGAGGAAATTATTACCTTATAAAAACTTAATATTTTACTTGTAATGACACCATCTGGTGTAGCAACCTCAGTCATACCATAGAAAATATATTAACAGGCTGGGTCTCCACCTCTAGGAATCTGACCTCCTCCTTCGACATTCCAACCCCTTTTCCCCTAGTTGGTCATGTAAGTTGAGTTTTAACTGCGATGGGACACGTAACCTGAGTGCTCTGATGAAATATGACTCTCCCCAGTCTAGGACAATTCCTACCACTAGCCGAAATGAAGTATCAACCTGCCCTATGTTGTACAAAAAGTTTACAATCATATTTGAGTCCTTTAATGAGTCTGTGAACTTTCTCTCTGGATATATGAACCGAAGTAGGAGTATGACGGGCTAACTTATCGAACCTGATTACATATTCCGCCATCGATAATATGACTTGATGCAACCGTTCAAACCTATACGCCACGCATAATGGAGAGTCCGAGAAACAAACTCCTTAAAAGAATTTATTAGAACTGAGTCAAGTAGTTGATGTTGTAATCGCTGGTCGTTCAATTGGTAGGCTTGCCACAAACACCGGCGGCCAATTTCTTCTTTTACTATGTTGACTCAACACTATAGAGCTACCCTATTTACTCATACTCTTCATTATTCTTTAGGGTAACTCTTATCCATATTGATGCACAATAATCCCAAAAGTAGAGCTCTATACAGATAAATTTTGGCATGAACCATATAGTGTAGAAGCTCGTCAACTACTGTACTCCCTCTGGAGCATCCCAAAATACGCAACCGTGGTTTCCACACTAAGTACACCTTCACAAGTCCCAGCTTTATCTCTTGCAAAATCTCAGGCCTTATACATTCCAGGCCATAATCCATATAACTCATGACCCCACAATCTATTCCTTGACAGTGGACTTCCCCACTTGGCACGAAGTCATAGGTCACAATGCATGCTAAACTTTACAGCTCATATAAATCAACCACATTCCTTTTAACTATTCCCATGTTCTGCCATACTTCATAGCAACGATCAAGAAAATCATGTGGGTGCTCAAAAGATGTACCACTGAAATGGAGAGGAAATAGTTTGGTAAACTTGTCCAACCTCAATAAATGGACTCATGCGCTTGTAATACCGTAGTAGCTATAAATCATTTTGGAACCTGAACTGGTCCAACATGTACCGACTGAGCTAAAACCCCCGCTTCTATATCCACTTGAGATTCTACAATAGGTGCTGATGTTCGAGCTCTAGACTGAGCTCTCCCTCTGCCTCTTCCCCTAATTGTAGCTGTCATTGGGGCTCCCTTTCTTGTCTAGTTGTAGATGCATTGCGTGTTGTCGAGATTTGCGAGAGAACAAGAATAGACGAATTCAATCTTCAATGGTAGAATTAATTTGCACGATAGAGTAGAATAAAAGTGAAATTGCTCCTAACTTTATAGCCTCTAGGAGATAAGTACAGACGTCTCCGTACCGATCCCTCAGGCTATGTTAAGCTTGTTCGTGAATTGTGAGTGATAGGAAACCTAGTGCTATGATACCAACTTGTCACGACCCAAATTCCCAACCCACGGGATCGTGATGGCGCCTAACACCACACTTGCTAGGCAAGCCAATGTTAGAACTTGATTAGCCATTTTTCTTTGAATATTTACTTAAACACAATGAGACAATTTATAATAAACTAAATCTAATTATTTCCAACAGATGTAATTGGGACTAATATTTGATATGATGAAATGAACCACAAACTAACACTAACTACATTACTACCCAGGGTCTGGTGTCACAATTCACGACTACTAAATTAGATTCCATGTCTTTTACAATACTTAAACCTCAATTATCATAAACAGGAAACTGTACTATTCAGAAACTTCACCAATTATCACTACACAACGAAATCAACCGAAATGTATAATGTAACACTGACAACCAGCTCAATCAAATGTATCACAATGTGACCAAGGAACAATTAACACTTCCAAAATACTTGAAATAATACTTAACACAAGTCAACAAAAGTAATTAGACATGGAGGCATCAATGGTTATAGAACAATTTAAGCCCAAAATCAATTAAATTGGAAACAAGGAAGGGACCAAATTCAACAAATAATTTAGTGGTGCATAGATACTCGTCACTTCACCTATACACCACACACATGCAATTTCACATAGCATTTAATTTGGGGATTCCTATTCCCTCAAGTCAAGGTTAAACCAAGCACTTACCTCGATTTCGCAGGCCATTCACTGCTTAAGTACAACTTTTTCTTTATAATACACCTCCAAAATTTCACTGCTATTTGGTGCTGCTCAACATTTTGTGCGCTTATCTTTATCAATCTACCAAGTGCATCAATGCCCAAGTACTTTAGACTATAGCTATTATTCTTCAAAAATTTTGCAACTGCTTCTGCCACAGATTCTAATACCTTGGGGTTACGATGTATTGAGGAAACACAACATATGCTCTCATATATAATAGCATATCCTATATTACTAGTTGACTCACTTTTTCTCATAATGTCACCAACAATAGTACACATTTGTTCACTGTTTTTTTTTTGTCACCGCTTTCCAGTAATGCCAGAACTTTCAACAATTTTAGCAACTCCATCACCATCAAACATTATTTCTAAGGAAATTAATCCAACTGGTGACTCACGCCAAAAGAGAAGTGCACTCAAAATTAACACTAGAACATAATATAGAGGCCCTCTAAGAAATTCTTCTAGCTTCCTTCGCGAGTAACAGATTTTTAGAAGTCCCTCATTAGTAGCCAAAGAAAATCCATGAATCACAAGTCCCAAATAGTTTGTAAGTGGAACTACAAAAGCAAAGTAGCGTTCCTATCATGATGCACTAATCTAAAAATTGGCCAGAAAGCCCAAAAAAAAATAAAAATAGACCAGACAATATGTGGACCAGCTTTCTGCTTAAATTCTGCTCAATGAGCTTGTGCTCGGATAAGAAATCAAAAGTGGAAACAATGACATAAGCACTGGAGATGACCAAATATGTGGCTCCCGCATCCTGTAACATTGAGCCACTATCTCCAATTATAGCATCAAGACCACTTGTTAAGCCGGCGTCGGCAGGACAGGCAATGATTCAAGAACTGTACGGCGAGAAGAATCATCCATGAAATGTAAGAGTGTGGGTTCCTATAGTGAGAGAGGAAGTCTGATTTGAGAGGCATACGTGACGTGGAAAGACATAGTTGGGGTAGTGGGTGAACGGAACCATCGCGGCGGCGGCGGTAGTTAAAACTCTGCTCATTGTATTAGGTGAATGGAGACTCATTTGAACATAAGATCTCACAGTATTTCATCGAAGTAGACAAGGAAAAAATAGAAGTGATTTCAAAGATACCCCCTCCAACTTCCATCAAGGGAGTTAGAAGTTTTCTTGGGCATGCAGGGTTCTACCGAAGGTTCATCAAAGAATTTTCCAAAGTGGTGAACCCCTTATGCAACCTATTAGAGAAGGATGCAAAATTTGATTCCAATAAGGAGTGCATGAAGGCTTTTGAGCCCTTGAAGTATAAATTAACAATCACTCTAATCATTACCGCATCAAATTGGAGCTCTCCCTTTGAGCTTATATGCGACGCAGGTGATGTTACGGTAGGAGCGGTCTTGGGGAAAAGGGTGAACAAGATATTTAATCTGGTGTACTATGCAAGCAAAACTATAAATGATGCCCAAGTTAATTATACAGTGACAGAGAAAGAGTTTTTAGCAATTGTGTTCTCCATGGAGAAGTTTATACCTTATCTCATAGGCGCCAAAGTGATTGTTCATACTGATCACGCGTCGCTCCGGTATTTGATGACAAAGAAGGACTCAAAAGCTAGATTGATGAGATGGGTTTTGTTTCTTCAATAATTTGTCCTCGAGATCATTGATAAGAAAGGAAGTGAAAATCATGTTGCGAATCATGTGTCTCGTTTAGAAGAGCAAGGGAGACCCAATGATGGTGTTGAAATAAATGATGCTTTCCCGGATGAGCAACTCCTCTCGGTGTCTTTGAATGATATGCCTTGGTTTGTGGATGTCGCCAATTTCCTTGTTACCGGCATTGTCCCGTGTGAGCTCTCTTCTAACAAAAGGAAGAAACTCAAACAGGACAGTTTGGACTATTATTGGGATGAGCCCTACTTGTTCAAGATTTGCAATGATGGAGTGATTCACAGGTGTGTCCCAAAGGAGGAGCAAATGCGCATACTTGATGCTTGTCACTCCTCTCCCTACGGTGGTTATCACGGTGGGGCAAGGAATGCTTCCAAGGTTCTTAGTTGTGGTTTTATTAGCCAACCCTGTATAGAGATGCAAGTGAGCTTGTCAAGAGATGTGATAAATGCCAGAGAGCTTGGGGAATATCAAAGAATGATGAAATGCCACTCACAACTATTCTTGAAGTTGACATTTTTGACGTGTGGGGAATAGACTTCATGGGTCCTTTTGTGAGTTCGTGTGACAATACTTACATTCTGGTGGCGGTTGATTATGTTTCGAAGTGGGTTGAAGCTGTGGCTTTACCCAACAACGAAGACCAGAGTGTAGTGGCGTCCCTCAAGAAGAACATTTTCACATGGTTTGGTACTCCTCGGGAAATTATGAGTGATGTGGGGTCTCATTTCTGCAATAGGGCATTTGACACTTTTCTTCAAAAATATGGTGTCAATCACAAGGTCTCAACTCCTTATCACCCCCAAGCTAGTGGACAAATGGAGGATTCAAATAGGGAAATCGAAAGCATATTGTCAAAAATATGTGAATGCCAGTAGAACTGATTGGTCAAAGAATCTAGATGATAAGTTTTGGGCTTATAGGACTGTATCTAAGACTCCAATCGGTATGTCTCCATACTTGTTGGTGTTTGGTAAAGCGTGTCATTTGTCGGTTGAGCTAGAACATAAAGCTATGTGGGCCTTGAAGAGGTTAAATATTGAGTGGGATGTTGCAGCAAATCTATGGGTGGAACAACTCAATGAGCTAGATGAATTCTGGGTTCATGCCTATTCAAGCTCATCATTTTACAAGGAGAAGATGAAATACTTGCACCAAACAAGGAATTTAATAAGGTTGATTTGGTCTTTCTCTTCAACTCCCGATTACGTCTATTATCGGGTAAGCTAATGTCCAAATGGAATGGTACCTTTGAGGTAGTGCATGTAACACCTTTTGGTGCTCTTGACTTGAAGAACAAAAATAGTGAAAGCTTCCGGGTTAATGGGATTCGTGTAAAGCATTACTTGGGGAAGTTTGATGTCAGCCGCGTGGTGGCATTGATAAAGTTTCAATGATGATGGTAACCTGCATCGTACCACGACATTAAATCATGCGCTTCTTCGGAGGCAACCCAAGCAACTTTTTCTCTCTTTTTCATTTTTCTTCTTAGATTAGGCTCTTTTGAAATAACCGGTTGTGAGATTTGTGTAGGAATTGTTGTTGCACTAGAGGACTAATACTGAAAATTTGGCTAAGTGTGGAATTGGACCGCTGACCGTGCTCAAAATTTCGCGGTCAGCGGAAGCATTTTCATGGGGGCACAAAATTGTAGCGGACGCGGACTTGAAAAGTCAAAAATGTAACCTCTATGAAGTTTCATCCGCGTCCCCGGTGGATTTTTTGTGGTCAGAGAACCCTATTCCGTGGCCGCGCCCATTTTCCTCTCTTAGAGGTGTTATTGAGTCTACTGCTCTTCAAAACAGCCAAAAGCACGAAGCTCGGTGGAATTTCTCGGCCGCGCCAGGTAAGTCGTTGTGGGCCCTTAGGATTTTAGTATAAATAGGAGGCCTCTCCTCCTTTTATACTTTTCACACCCTCACTTCTCAAAGTCCCTTTTGCATTGTTCATCTCCTTCCTGTTTCAACTAAACTTCATCTCATTTAGCAAGACTAATTTTCACAACAAATTAAACAACTTGTATGCTCAATTTCTTTGTCTTAATTTTAGTTCTAGTTTTCTTTTTCTTTTTAGATAGTTTCAATTTTAGATAGTTAGGGTTAATACAAGCCAAGAATCAAAAGTAGGCTTAATTGAAGTTAAATTTGGTTGGGTAATTGCTTTTGATGCCTAATGGGGGTTGGGGTGTTTCACTTTGATTTTTAATTGCCTAAATTTTATGCTAAATATAAACCTTAGCTCATGAACATCTCCTCAGAACCCGTTAGTTTTGAATTCTACGGCCCGAACATAATTCCGCATTCCATGTTCATAAGCTTGCGGTGTAAAAATATGGGTTGAATTTTTGCGTTCGCAGTGGTATTTTCTGACACCGTCTTGCATTACGCAGCTACGCTTTAAACTCCGCAGATCGCAGAACTAAGTTTTAGAAAGTTGATACATTGGGTTTGTGGCCGCGTTCGTTATAACAAGTACAATGGTGAAGCTATCGCGGCCGCGCCCAAAAATTACGCTGTCAGCGGTGGTCCATCTTCAGAGACTGGGTAGTCTGAACCCCAGCCTCTTGCGGCCGCAACTCTTTTTTCGCGGACAGCAGTGGCCAGTCCGCAGCCGCATTTCTTTTTCTGCTGATAGCGGTCCACTATGCTTTGAAACTGTAATCATTTATCTGCTTTCATCTGATACTTGATTGAATACCAATACTAATGAGCTTTCACTGATTGGGTATGCAAATAATGGTTAGATCTCGAGGTGGTCCATAAAAACAACAAGGGAGGGGGGATTCCTCCCGGGGTCAGGGGAGAAGAAAACAGACATCACCCCTAACTCCTAAAAGAATCATTAGAAATAAACAAACCCTCCTGAGACCCACTCCAGACACTTCGGAGACCAGTGAATATGTCCCCTATTGGGAGATGTCAGAGGGGGAGGTTTACCAACATGAGGTTCAATCTCAACCCTACCACCTCGTCAATGAACCTACCTCCTTGTCTGAGTTGTCTGATGGCTCAGAAGGAGGTAGTGAGACTTCGACACAACCTGCCCCATCTGCTGCAACTCCGACCTCTACAGCGACCCCAATTAATATTGATGACGAAGAGGATGTCCCGGATGACGGGAGAGGTGGTGATACCAGGGTTGCAAGTGTGGTGAGATCAAGAAACCCATAGTTTGGCAAGATAGCTTTGTTAGTGAGAAATCTTACCAAAAGTTCCGGGAGTGGTGGCCTCAAAGGTCGCTCACGCTCGAGAGGGATTTCATTGAGAGAGATCTTCTACCCCACTATCCCAATGTTAAGAGGCTATTCAATGAAAATATGGGGTTGAATTTCTTCACTAGAAAGCTACCAGATGCCAAAGAGTATTTGGTCAAGGAATTCTATGCTAATATCGCCCACACAAAAAAAGGCACATATTTGACAAAGGTACGGAACCGGATGATCAAATTTGATGGCAAGTCACTAAATGAATATACCAGGTTCGATGATGTGGACGAAGCCCTCTGTGTGGAGAAGATATCATTGGACGAGTTAGCCCGTACATGTCTTGCATAGGTGATAGCCATCCTCGGGACAACACCTGCTTGGCTTACACCTGTGGTTCTAATTCATAGGAACACTCTGAGCTTTGAAGAGAAATGGTGGTCCACGTTCATGTGCAACTGGATAGACCTATCTCAGCATGACAGTGATATCCCTGTCTCTCGGGCAATTATTGTGGCTTCTATCATGGCGGGGTTCCCGATAAATATGCGGAATATTATGGCCAGAACTATTACAAAAGCTATCGGGAAGGACGAAAGATCATACCCCTACCCACACTTCCTCACCATGTATTTGGAGGACCAAGGAGTAGAAGGGAGGGACTTGGACACCAAAGTGAAGCCAAAAAGGCCATTCTCCTTATACATCCTTCAGGGGCCAGACAATCCCATGTCCAAGGGAAAATCAACCACCTCTACTGGCCAATCTGAAGAGCCAAGGTTAGTGGCCACGGGTCCGATCCTTCCACTGTCGAACGACCATCTTCTTCCATGCCACATCCACCCTCCGGGCCATCTACTTCTCTCCAACCATCAGTACCTTCTTCCTCAGCATACCCTCAGACTGCTCTAAGGGTTAATCAAACTTTCGACGGCTTTAACAACTGATTGCAGGTAGCTACATCAAAGCTATCAGCCTTATCTAGTGCAGTAGTAGCTCAGGCAGTTCCAGCACAACTCCATATGCCTCCATCAGTGGAGGAATCATTGAAGATTATTCTTTACAACAAAAAGAAGATTCTAGAGTCTCTGGGTGCGCATGTAAAGGTAATCAAGGAGCTGGGTAAACAGGTGAGGAGAGTGAATAAGGGTAAAGAAGAGTTGAAGAAGGAGGTGGCGAAACTCGCTTCCGCTGGAACATTCCTCTAGATCTATTTATGGGAGAACCTACCCCTGCAACACAGATGGCTCATCCAGCACAGATACCAGAGTAGGAGACTAATAGAGAGCCGGTGAGAAGAGTGGTCATACCCCAGAAAGAGGACTTAGAGATTGAGCTGGAGGACCCCGAGGGGGGTGATGAGTCTGGATAGCCACAGGATCCCACCAGTGAACCCATGCAGACAGAGGCCTCATAGGGAGTTCTCTTTACTCTCTATNCCCCCCCATTCACTTTTTTATTTTCGCATTGAGAACAATGCTAATATTTTTTTTTTGGCGGGGAGGGGGGGTGGCCTTATTTTGATATGATGAGTTTGATGGTTTGTAATAATTTTGATATTCTTTTTCTTTATGTTTTTTTTACTTATCGTATTTTTATTTTTCGTTATTTTTTACTTTTGGTATGTATATAACTTTACCATTCCATGTATATATTCATCCCCATTTTGTGTATATTCATTTCACTCCCCTATTGTAAATATTCATTCTACTTTCCGCATTTTACTTTATACAATTGTAGATTCTTATTTAATTTAGTAGCTTCTTATTGAATTTGTAGCTTCTCTTTACATCTTTTTTCATGATCAATAAGATTTTGGTTTTCTTAATGCCACAGTTATTTCCAAAGGTGGAATTTGTGTGAACCGGGTGGCTCTTCCCAATGATGGATGGCGTGAAAACCTTCTTAAGGGATTGAGTCTGTTTTTCTTTTTGTTTTTGATTTATAGTAGTAATGACTAAGAGTGACTCGAGTAAGCTTCACTTGGAACTAGCACATTTACCTTCAACCTCATGGTTAGATACAACTTGAGTTGACTAAAACTATCATCAAGTGGTTACTGTTAGCCATCTGTGATCTTCAATCCTCGCTAAGGTTCTTGTGGCAAACAATCCAGTAGCTTGAGAGGTGAGTTTTTGAATTGCAAGTCCAAGTCTCGTGTCAACAAGTCTATAACTTACCCCGAATGTTTTTCTAGGCAAAATTCTAAGTGTAGCCCGACTTGAGAAGTGATTATAGGCTCTCCTTTGTCCAATTTGAACTTTGAGAACTTCCATAGCCTACCATTATAATATCCTTAGTCAACCCCTTTGAGCCTAAGCCTTTTTCATTCAATAACCAAACTACAAGCGTTGATTCGTTCTATAATGCCCCTCTCTTGGCACCCAATATTTCCTTATCATTCATGATGAACAATAGTCAAAAATATAAGTTTGGGGGAGAGCCGAGGAATTTCAAAGTGATGAAAGATGCAAAGATCAAGAAGAAATTGATGAAATGGAAAGTCAAATAAAAGGGTGAAAAGCTAAAAAGAAACATGTAAAAAGAAAAGGTTGAAAGGATTCAAGAAAACAAGGTTGAAATTCTTGGAATGATGAGAAAAGGAGAAAAATGATCGTCATATAGAAGAAAGAGGGACAATGTGTCTCTCTACCTCCCCCAAGGAAGAAGAAAATGACTCAAAGAGTCAAGAAAGCATAAGCCGAATTGAGAAAAATGGAGTGCTTAAGGAAAGATGATATTATCATAGTTCATTATGTCCAACCTTGATCCAAAAATCCTTCATTACATCCCGCTAAAACCCTATATAATTTCAAGTTAATCGAGCTTACATTAGTGGTGATTTAGAGGAGGGGCGAGATTATGGTACTTAGAGCTAAACTTGTGGCATTCTTTTGAGAGTGATGAGCGCACTTCTTGTCAATCCCGATTTTGAGTGTACATTCTATAAGGTGAGATGAGCTCATGTAGAGGAGAGGAGAAGGATTCTAGGATCCACAGTGACCAACGTGAGAGAGCGAGTCTCTTTAAAGAATTGAGTCAACTCTTGAAGATTTTGTGTCACATTAGACCAATGGAACTCAAAAATTCATTTCATAATGTGGTCAATAATGTATTTATGTTGAGGGTAACTGTTAGTTCCAATTGAAGCTTGATGAATTTACTTTAGGACAGCTGAAATTATACTTTCTTTTTCTTATGGTGGTGGGAATTACCTTATTCGTTTGAGGACAAGCAAAAGCTTAAGTTTGGGGGAGTTGATAACTAGGGATTTTAGCTTGCTATTTGCTCTCTTTTTCTTAGGTTTTGGGTAAAAAATGCATTAAGGTATTCCCGAAAACTAACTTAAGGTTCTTATTTGAAGGTTTTGGTCAAAATGAGGCAAAAAAGCCTAAATGAACACATAAAAGAGTCAAACTTGCAGAAGCCCAAAGGATGGAACAGGAGCACTGTCACCGCTATTATTACGCGGTCTCGTAAAACCCTCCGCTGAGGCGATTAAAAATATGTTGCAACGATGTGATGTTCAGAGAAGCTGCAGCCAAGTGTTAACACTACCGCGAATCGCGATACAAAAGTGCGGCCGTGAAACCATTGGCGCAGCCGCGAGTGAAACTGCGCTGAGAGCGGAAGATCAAGAATTAGAGAACTTGCAATCTTGGGCCAAACAAAGAACGAGGTCCACATCATTTTTATACGGCCGCGAAGCCACCTGACGCTGAGGGGGTTGATATTCCGCTGGGAGCAAGAGTAGGGGTTCAGAGAGTTGCAAGTGAAGTTAAATTGCAGAACGTGGTCCGTGAACATATTACGTGATCGCGATTGAAGCCAACACGGACGGGACTGTATTTACGCGGTCTGCAAAAAAAAAAACTCCAGTCTAGATCAAAGTAAAGAAAAACGCGGACCGCGTTCTTTATTTCACAGCCGCAGATAACTAACGGGGACACACCCAGTTTTACGCTAACAGTGGAACCTCCGTAGGGGTATTTTTGTCCAGTAATTTCAGCTGCATATAAATAGATCTTTTTCAGATTTTTAGGTTATCTTTTGTATTAGGAGCTCGTGAACAACAACATTTTACCACTTTGAGTAATTTTAGAGTAGCTTTAGCTTATAAATTTAGATTTTATTCTTGTAATTAACTTTTATGGCTTATATTTCATCTCCATCTTTGATTTATACCTTAGTCATGAGTAGCTAGACCCATTAGCTAGGGTAGTGACCCAACCATAGTGTGAGTATTTAATGGATCTTGAATTTTAGGGCTTAGTTGTTTATGGTTTAGTGATATTTAGCTTCTTTCATGTTTTATCTGTTGAATTGATGGTTGCAAACACTGATTCGTGCCTTTTTTACTAGGGCTCTTATTGAGAAAGAGGGCCCAAGTCCAGGTAAAATAGGCTAACAAGGATTGGGATGAATTCAAGAGATTGATAGCCCCAATTAAAGGGTTAAACCTAGAGATAGCGATACCCAACTTTAGCAAATTTCACTTGCACTGTTCGAACACCCAATTAGGCTTGAGGAAGCTTATTCAGGCAAAGTCACTCAAACTACCGAGAGGTGTAAAGTGATTAATTAAGGGTGAGGTTATATCACGACCCCAGATACAACAAGCTTGTCCTAAATTCTAGACCCCATTAGATACTCGCCTAGGTGTAAGTCACTTCCCTAGTGCTTTTTATTAATTGAGATAACTCCTACAAAAATATTATATTTAGATTATTTTCAGCAATTAATAGTAATATAATTAGAATAAAATCGAACCCACTGTCACGACCCAAATTTCCCTCTGTTGGGTATTGTGATGGCACCTAGTCTTAGGGACTATGTAAGCCTAACATTTCAACTGAACAACAACAATAATGTAGAATTTTTTAAAATTTCGAAAGAGAATTCTTGACAGAGTTTACAACTTCCCAAAAGCCGAAAAATACAAGTCATAAACTCTACGAAATCTTTCTATCAAATCTATGTACAACTGTCTATGAATAAGTAAGTACAGTTGAATAGAAATAAAATAGGAAGGTGACTCCGAAGCTTGTGAACGCAGCAGCAGGTTACCTTGAGTCTCCTCAGCAACGATCTGTGCAGCTACCAACAACCATAACCTGAAGTCGCACACAAGAATGTGCAGAAGTGTAGTATGAGCACACCACAACAATGCCCAGTAAGTATCATGACTAACCTCGGTCAAGTATTGACGAGGACTAGTCAAGACACCGCCGGTCTAATAAGTAAAAAGGCATAGATGTATAAACGACCGAAACAAAATATTTATCTAACGATTTCTCAAAGTAATTAACAATACGATCGAATATTAAGATAAGTATAGACGTCTCCGTACCGATCCGCAAGACTCTACCAAACCCGCTTATGAATCGTAGCACCTATGAACCTAGAGCTCTGATACCAACTTGTCATGAGACAAATTTTCCTTCATTGGATATCGTGATGTATAAACGACCGAAATAAAATATTTATCTAACAATTTTTCAAAGTAATGAATGATACGATCAAATAATACGGAAGGAAATTCAATAATCACGATCAACGGACAACATAATAGAAATACACAAAGAAAATGAAAAGAATGCAATCCAAATGGCGGGAAAGTCAACCCAATAAAAACACTAGCAACTCAACACCGCATCAATTTATTCACGTCAGGCCTTAGCCAATAACTCAATAAAACCTGTCAAACCTTCGAGTGAAAACCTTTATATCGTGAGTTCATTTTGAAAACTTTAAAGATATAATCATTTTGGAATAGAGAAATTTGTTCTTTGAAACATACTTTCTCTGAATGTATATTTATATATTTTTATAAAGAGAAATCTTTATAACATAGTGTTACGCCCCGCAATATTATGTCGATATTACGTCCTGCAGTATTATATTATGATGATGTTGCACCCTGTAATATTGTACGTTGAATTTGTCGTAAGGGGATTGACACCAGTCCAAGGAAAAGATTATTTGGAGATTATAAGGATTATGCTATTTCACAAGTGATGAGTAAATTCGTGAAGGTGAAAGGGGAAGCAAGCCAAAGAAAATAAATTTTCGTCCAAGTTTGGCATGTGGGGATAAAATACGGGCCGAGCGTTAATACCCGATATTTACAGACTAGTACCATACAAGGTACCACATGGACATAATAGTAAGTAATATAAAGTGTGTTAAAAATAAGTAGTATTCTAAATAATTTGGGACAATTCTTAATTATGTGAGTAATTGGTTAATTAACAGATAGTGGGATATTACCTAATTAAATTAATTAAGATTGATAGATAAGCCTTAAAGGCCCCAACGTGGCAGCAAGTTTGGCCAAGTTGGTGACTATTGAAGTCACAAAGAGAGGTTGCAACATTTGAAGCCTACTTTATCTCAATTAGTGTTATCAAGAAGCTAAGGTTGCAATTAATAATGATTTGGCTAGGTGGAAAGCAATATATTTACTATAAACTACATCATTCTTAATATTATTTTCCTACAAGCTCCTAACTTCCGAACCCCACTCTACTTTCTATCTGAGAGCATGATGAAAATAATTCATTTGTTCTATTCCACAAAAGTAATGGAATTAAGATTGATATTTATAAATCTCTAAGAGAGCTTTGGTCCTTGGAACATATAAAATGAAATAAGGCAATTAAGAGAGCTTCGGCCTTGGATCGTATAAGACTAAATAAGGTGATTAAAGTAATAGATGGAGAAAAACCTTTAAGAACACAACCAACTTGCTATGAACAGCTTATGGAGCAGGCTCAGAACATATATAGCAAAAAGGAGCTATAGATCGGAGAGAAAAACAACAAAATGAAGAGTATTGAGAAATTCAATTGATATATGCATCAAAAGCTCACTGTATCCAATTTTCAACACTTTTTGTAGACTTCTCAGCCAGAAAACTATAGAAGTTTGTCATAGGGGAAGTATTAAGCAGCTTTACTTCAGGTATGTTAAGGCTATCTCTTCTTTCTTTTGGCATCATCCATGTGATATGAACGAAACGTGCAAATGCACAAATTCCATAAATGACTCTATTCATAGAAGTATTAGAGATATCTAAGTTCTTTAATTTCCATGTGTCATAATATTTTATCATCTGTTTGTGGGTCTCAGAAAAATATGAAAGTTGAAAAGAGTTTACTTTATGGTATTACTGAAAGGCAAAATGGTCTTATGAATCTCCGAAAGATTTTATTAACGTACTTTCCATGAATTGCATTGATGTGCATTGACTCATGACCAGATGGCGTTATATACGCGTATATATGTAAATATATGTATATGAGATATGGAAAAAGGTTATGGCGTTATATACGCACTACAACCTGACCAGTTGGTAAATGATGATGATGTTCCCCACAGTGGATGAAATATGGTTCAAACGGCGTTATATACGCGTATATATGTATGTATACTCAAACGATATTATATACGCGTATATATATATATGTATGTATATATCTGTATATGTGATATGGCAAAGGTTATGGCGTTATATACGCACCACCACCTGATCAGCTGGTATACGATGATGATTTTGCCCATAGTGGCCGATATGATATGATGGGATGCCCTCAGAGGCTGATGATGTTATGAAACATGTACTTATGCACGACATGACATTCATATGCATATTCATGATGCTAAAAGTAATTTATGATTTACAAAGCTATTCAGGCTTACAAGTTGAGTCAGGTGCTCTATATTTCATCCATGTCTCTTATGTACTTATTTATGTGCCTTACATACTCAGTACATTATTCGTACTGACGTTCCTTTTGCCTAGGGACGCTGCGTTTCATGCCCGCAGGTCCCGATAGACAGGTCAAGATCCCTCCAAGTAGGTTATCAGCTCAGCGGAAGATGTTGGTGCGCTCCATTTGCTTCGGAGTCGCTTGTCTGGTTAGTATGATTTAGACGGGTATTGTTTGGTATGGCGAGACTCTATCCCGACCTTTATGATATTTATGTACTTTTAGAGACTTGTAGACATATGTCGTATACGTGGAAGATTGTACGGCCTTGTCGGACTATTATACTGGCAGTTCTAGACAAACCCCTAGTTTTAAAAGGGAAAAACTAAGCGACAAGCAAGAACAAGTAGGACTAGCACATAAGTGACAAAATAGTTACGAAGCTCAGATTCACCTCCACACGTGATGCAAATAAATGGCACGTCTCAAACACAGACAAAGGCAGCTTTTTATTAGAGAAAAGATCCTAAGACAGGGTATCTAAGTGAACATTAAAGCACAGAAATACGCAACGCTGTTTTCATAATGCAATGGCAGGGTCCTATTTAGTTTGCCTTTTGATTTTAAACCTCTGAGCAATAAACACACTAAATAAAGTTTTCCAATTTTATAAAGATTAATTACCTAGGCTCCTAGGCATGATGTTATATATAGTCGATATTACAGGAGGTGTCTAACAATTTTGAAATTGTTTAACCTACAAACATGGTGTTCTAAGTGACACAGACTTTTAAAAGGGAGTTTGTACTAGTTTTATTCAGAAGTATAACATCTATATGAGGGACGATTTTATACCATTTCAGATCAGCGACTTATTTCAATGGAACTAGGCGTAATCAAATGAATGCAAACAGAATTGATAGAACATGATATCTAAATGCATACATGAATGATAGCTTCATTAAGACAGTGTCGTTAGCCTAACAATAGGATTTCTAAGTGAAAGCACTTATGCAAACTTGAAGCATGGATTACTAATATGCTGAAACGTGAGGCCCTAATGAAAAGATATCCAATGCACATTGAGCATGATTTGGATGCAAATGAACAAATTAATAATAGGACATGGATTCTAATGCAAATTCACAGAATATATAAAACCTATACCATGCTTTCTACCCAGTATTATCAACGGGGTCATACAACTTCCCACCCATTTTTACTAGCCACCACAATATCTGTTTACAAATAATTATTACAGACCAATGGATGAATGAATTACAAAAATGAAAAGTAAACTAACTATAGGGAGCCTAAAGCAGGCCCAAATATAACCTGAGAATACCAGGCCTTCCATAGTCTCAAATGCGAATGGTTTCATAGCCAATTTCAGGTCCAGGTGCGTAAGAGTTCCCTAAGCACCTAAAGGATCTCGGGCAGTGCTCACACCTAGACTTTCATGATAGGGATTGAGTAAGTGTAGTGTAGATGCCAGAGTTCGGAGGAATCTCAAGGATCCCAAGGCACTACATACACTGGAGGGGTAGAACCTATTGACCTAAGATTGAAGTGAGAGTGCTTGGCATAGTTTTGATATGAAAACAATGTTGAGATAACTCTAGGAGTGAAAAAGACTTTCTAAAACAGAAACCAGTTTTGAGAGGATGCTAAGAGTGAAAACCAGTTTTAGAAGAATACTAAGAACATTTTGAAATCAGATTTTTGCATAGAGTAAATTCAGCAAATAGTCAATCAGTCATAGAATACACCGATTCATAAACAGTCCACAAGCAGATCTCACACAAGGGGTGAAGGGGGTTGGGGACACATAGAATTCACATTAAGGAACACATGAACAGGGGACAAGTAGGCATATAGACAACAAATGCATAGAACACTTAGGAGTTTTTAGGAGTTTTTATAGAATTAATAGGTTAATCATGATAGTAGGTAATTGGGGACATAGAGCAAGGATGCAGTAAAGCCATGTTGAAAGCAATGGGGTACTGGTCAGAATTGGACACACAATTAAGGTCAATCGAATGCCCTAAAAGACTAGGTGACTTAACATGATCTCTTCAGTGAAGAAGAATAGGTAGGGGTAAGTAGACATGCTGGACAAACAATCAAGTAGACAACTATGTCTATACATGCTAATTACAGATTGAACAAACAAGGTTACACATGCTAGTTATACATTGAAAATAGGAGTTTAAACGTGCTAAGCAGGGAAGTAAACATGAAAACATATTGGATTCATGGTCAATGGAATAATGAAGTAATGAAACACATAGGGTTTTGGGTTTCAAGATTTAACTAGATACATACTAGTTGAAGAAACGAGTGCAGAATATAAAGAAAGTATAGTTCCAATATCTAGCCAAAAATTAAGTATCAACGTACTTGTTCTTAATGGTAACTTTGTTCAACTAGAGGTAATCAATGCACATCCGCATAGTTCCACCTTTCTTCGTCACAGATAACACTGGTGCACCCCAAGGCGATACACTCGGCCCGATGAAACCCTTTGCTAGCAACTCCTCAAGTTGTACCTGCAACTCGTTCAACTCTTTCGGGGTCATGCAGTACAGTGGAATAGATATAGACTGGGTACCTGGAGCCAAATCAACACAAAAATCGATATCAGGATCTGGTGGCATGCCTGGAAGATCAAAAGGGAACACATCGGAGAACTCCCGGACTACGGGCACTGAATCAATCACCAGAGCCTCTACAGCAATATCCCGAACATAATCTAGATAAGCCAAACAACCCTTCTCGATCATGTGTCGAGCCTTCATAAAAGAGAAAACCTGGCTACCACTGACACACGAACCTTTCCCCTCTAATCTAGGCATTTTTGGCATCGCCAAGGTAATAGTCTTGGCGTGGCAATCAAGGATGGTGTGATATGGAGATAACCAACCCATGCCAAGGATGACCTCAAAGTCGGTAATATCAAGCAGAAGGAGATATTCTCTACTCACATAACCATAGAATGTAACAATGCAGGATCGATAGACCCGATCCACAATAATAGAATCGCCCACTGGAGTGGACACATAAACATGAGTACCCAAGGACTTAAGAGGAACATCCACGAAATGAGCAAGCAGAGATGACACATATTAATAGGTAGATTCTGGATCAAATAATACCGAAGCATCCCTACCGTAGACAGAAATAATATCTATGATCACAACATCTTAGGCCACTGCATCTGGTCTGGCGAGGAAGGCATATAATCTAGCTAGAGCGCCACCTGACTGGCCTCCACCTCTAGGATGGCCCCTGCCCACCTGCCCTCCGCCTCTGGCCGGCCGGATGATTTGTGTGGCTGCTGAAGCTATAATTATAAGCTCAGAACCCTAATATACTGCCTTGCCTCTAAGTCTGAGGAAAAACCTCTTCATGTGGCTAGGATCCCCGCACTCGTAACAACCACTCAGAGTGGTATATTCCTGCATTGATGTCTTACCCTCATGGTCTGAATACCCACCGGAGGAACCTTGAATAGCTGGTGGGCAAGGGGAACTCTCTAGCATGGCGCTGAAATAAGGTGGCACTTGATCACCTCAAGGATGACCTCTCCCAAACTGAACTCTGCCCTAGATAGAGCACTATTAAATCATCTAGAATAATGAAACCTTTTGTCCCGCGACATCTGCTCTCAGCCCCACCAATGAAAACCCTCAATCCTCTGATCTATCTCTACAACTAGTTGGTAAGAAGTCCCTATCTCAGCCTCTCGGGCCATAGTGACCTGAATACTTGTGTGCAATCCCGCAACAAACCTCCACACTATCTCCACCTCAGTAGGAAATATCATAACTGTATGGTGAGACAAATCACAGAATCTCGCCTCATAATCAATCACTGACATCTGACCCTGCTGGAGCTACTCATACAGAACCCGCAACTATTTCCTCTAAGAGGATGAAATATACCTATTTAAGAAAAGGCATGTAAACTAATCCCAAGTCAAGGGAGGAGAACCTGTTGGTCTGCCAAGAAGATAAGACTTCCACAATCTATGTGCCCTGCACTCAAACTGGAAAGTAGTAAAATCCACCTAATGGGTCTCTAATATCCTCATGTTGTGCAGTCTGTCCCTGAATCGATTAATGAAATACTGGGGATTCTCATGTCGCTCACCTCCGAAGACAAGAAGGTGTAGCATAGTTTATTTGTCCAATAGCTTCCGCGGCTCGCCGGCTGCAACTGGTCTAGGCTTAGTTACGACTGCTGCCACTGGCTGGGCATCGCTACGGGTAGAGTGCTCGGGGTCTGATATACACCAGATGCATGCCCAGGAACCAGAGAAGTAAGGGTTTTTGCTCCCGCTCCCGCCTGGGATATGGCTGGGTCAGTTGGAAATAAAATAGCCTGGGTCATAGTATCCATGAACAGTGTCATACAGCCCAAGACCTCCTAAAAGCCCGGTGCTGACATGAAATCTACCAGGCTGGCTCTTTTGCAGGCAGCTCGCCCTGCTCCTCAATAATATGATTCTCTACTTGATCCGTTGGTGGCATAGCTAGATCAACTCTGGGACGTCTGATGTGCCGCAGAATTTTGGCACATTTAATACCAATTACGTAGATTTTAGACCGTTTTTAATGTTTTTGTTTGTTAATTCATATGGAGTTTTGATATTTTGCAGTGCATGAGGCTTGAGGACCCAAAAGCACAGAAAAGAAGTCAAAAATCCACAAAAGAGTAGAGGGAATGCAAGAATGCAGCCGCATAACTCACATGCGGACCGCTTAACTCAAGGGGCAACCGCATAATTCAAGTAGAGACAACTCCTCAAGATTTGCGATGGAAAAATGCGGTCGCATAACAGATATGCGAACCGCATAACTAATGTGTGATGGACTCTTGGAACTGGTGACATGAATATCTGCGATGAACTGGGAGAATACGCGGACTGCATACTTGATTTGGGGCAGATAGGTGGTCACATAATTTGTCTGCAGGGGCAATTTTGTCAAATTTTGGCTCCGACTTTTATCTGACCATAAATAGATTTATTAGGATTTTTGTGGGTCATCTTGTCTAAAAAAATAGACTACTACACAAGGCATTGAATATTCTTTCTTTTGGAAGCTTTAGAAGAAAGATTCTTGCACTTTTGTAAGTATTATGACTTTGAATGTTGTTAGCTTTTTGTATTTTAGTATGAGTGGCTAGTTTTAAATACTAAGGTTGTGGACCCTAAATTGGTGTAATGTTAATGAATTTTTATCATTGAATATATATATAATGGTTGGTTAATATTTATTCATTTCTCATTCTTCATTTATTGTTGGCGGTTGCAAACATTAACAAATGCCATTTTACTCTTTCTTTACTTGGAAAAGGGGGTTAGGGTTTGGTAGAAGTGAATATCAAAAACTCAAGGCGTTAAACCTTGTTTAATAGAATCACTTAGGAATAAGTGGGTTTTATTTCGCATAAAATGATTGTTCTTAATTTAAACTCTTTTATATTTGGAAAAATCATAAAAAGGAAATACTACCTAACTATTGGAAAATATTAGGTAATTATTCAGAAATCATTTGCATATCAAAGGACCTTCCATTAGAAATATATCATATTAACACCGATAGAATTACATTTCATTGAAGGGGACACAACCTTGGTTTCATTAATTAAGTTAATTGCAATCTTATAAATTATACATGCTTTCATTTCACTCAATTACAACACTCATTTTAGCTAACGAAATAGAATTATAATTCAAGTTAAGCTTCACACTATTGGAGTAATATTTTCACGCCTATAGCCTGTGGGATTCGACCCAACCTAGTTGGGTTATTATATTTGACATCGAACGCTTTAAATTATTTATCAAAGTGTAATTTGAGCGTATCTAATTTTTATGAAGTTTTGATGTTTTGCTGTGCATGAGTCTTGAGGGCCCAAAAACACAGAAAAGAAGTCAAAAAGCCACAAAAGAGCAGAGGGACTGCAAGAATGCAGCCGCATAACTCACATGCGGACCACATAGCTCAAAGGGCAACCATAGAATTCCAGTAAAGACAACTCCTCAAGATTTGCGATGGAAAAATGCGGTCGCATAACAAATATGTGAACCGCAAAACTAATGTGCGATGGACTCCTGGAACTGGTGACATGAAGATCTGCGATGAACTGGGAGAATATGCGGATCGCATACCTGATTAGCGGCAGATATGCGGTCGCATAAGTTGTCTGCAAGGGAAATTTTGTCAAATTTTGGCTCCGACTTTTAGCCTACTATAAATAGATTTATTAGGGGTTTTGTGGGTCATGTTGTCTGAAAAGAGACTACTACACAAGGCATTGAATATTGTTTATTATGGAATCTTTAGAAGAAAGATTCTTGCACTTTTGTAAGTATTATGACTTTGAATATTGTTATCCTTTTGTATTTTAGTATGAGTGGTCAGTTTGAAATACTAAGGTTGTGGATCCTAAATGGGTGTAATGTTCATGGGTGTTTACCATCGAATCTTTATATAATGGTTGGTTGATATTTATTCATTTCTCATTCTTCATTTATTGTTGGTGGTTGCAAACATTAACAAATGCCATTTTACTCTTTCTTTACTTGAAAAAGTTGATTAGGGTTTGGTAGAAGTGAATATCAAAAACTCAAGGCATTAAACCTTGTTTAATAGAATCACTTAGGAATATGTGGGTTTTATTTGGAATAAATTGATTGTTCTTAATTGAACTCTTTTATATTTGAAAAAAATCAGAAAGAGGAAATATAACCTAACTATTAGAAATATTAGATAGACATTTATAAATCATTTGCATATCAAAGCACCTTCCATTAGAAATATATCTTATTAACACCGATAGCATTACATTTCATTGAAGGGGACATGTGCCGACCCAAAGGGTCCTCGCCTATTTTCTTACCCATTCCTTCCTTCCGAGGCCTTGAAAACCTCATCTTTCATTGCTCGATTTACGTGCGCAGTCCGGGCGTGTTGCCGGACAGCTTAAGTATGAAATTCTGTGAAAAATGCTAAAATTTGATATTAAAATGAGTAAATTTGACTCCAGTGAACATTTTGGGTAAACGGATTCGGACCCGTGATTTGATGGTCCCAGAGGGTCCGTAGGAAAATATGGGACTTGGGCGTTGCCCGGAATCGAATTCCGAGGTCCCAAGCCCGAGAAATTAATTTTTGAGTAAAATTGTTTTTCTGGAATTTATAAAGAAAATTGAAATGAAAATTGGTTAGAAAGTGTTGGTATCGGGCCCGTATTTTGGTTCCCGCGCCCGGTACATGTCTTATATGTGGTTTAAGATATTTCTGCAAAGTTTGGTTGAAATTAGACGTTGTTTGACGTGTTTTGGACTTAAAGTTCTAAATTTCTAAATTTGAAAGTTAATGAAGTTTGAGGAAAAACTAGTGATTTTGAGGTTTGATTCGTTGTTTTGATGTCTCATAGTGATTTTGAACATAGAAAGATTGCTGGTTTTTCTTCAGCTGTTGCAGGTCCCATTTGTTCTTCGTGTTCACTACGCCTCTCCCACATTCGTGTAGCTTTATGCCATTTCTTCATCGCGTTCGCACCCATACTCTCGCAATCCCGTAGGGTTATTCGACCCTGAGGGCTTATCCCTCTTTGCTCTTCGCGTTCGCAAACATTCGACCGCGTTCACGTAGCTTTGCAGGTCTTCTTTATCGCGTTCGCGTGATGTTCCATGCGTTCGCGTAGGTCAATTTCTAGACCCCTGCCCTTTTTACTCTTCGCGTTCGCATTTACCCTTCCGCGAACGTGATGGTCTGTCAAGTCTACCCTTCGTGAACGCGACCTTCCATCCGCGAACGTGAAGGGCAGTTTTACCCAGTTATATATATATAATTCTAGAACAGTGTAGCTACGGGATTTCATTGAGTCTTCACGAAATTCTTCTTCTCCAAGGTCCTTAGGTGTCCATTGAAGCTATTCATCATCAAAGACTTCTTGGGTTAGTAATCCTTGCTCGTTTCCTTCATCTTTCATCAATATCTAATGAATTCCTAAGCCAAGAACATGTAATTTAGGGTAGAAAATTGAGGGATTTGGGTAAAGTTAGGGCCTTTTGATTTTTTTCTTGATTTATGCCTCGTTTTGGGGTCGAATTTGAAAAAAAATTATATCTTCGGGCTCGTGGGTGATTGGGTGAAATGGTTTTGGTCCGAGCCTCGTGTTTGGACCAAGCGGGCCCGGGGTCAAATTTTTTTATTTTTGAAGAATGCATGGAAATGGGTAATTAGGCTATGTAATTGAATTATTGAATCCTTATTGATATACTTTAGTTAATTATTTCTAGATAATACCATTATGGAGTTGAATTCTAAAGGAAAGGCGGTGGTAGAGGGTTGATTGTTATATTTTGGACCCGAGGTAAGTTTTTGGTCTAACCTTAACTTGAGGGAATAGGAGTTGAGTCCTACTTGCTACTTGCTAATTGTCGAGTACGATGTATAGGAATGGTAACGAGTATCTATACATTGGTGCTTAATTGATGATTTCTATATGTTGTAAAGAGCATGTGAAGGGAGTTGTGATCTTTAAACTTCGAGGAGCATTGACTCGAATTGTAACACAAATGGTGAAGATATATGAGATAATTGAATCCTTTGGAGCATTGCTCAAGTGATAGACTAAATTATGAAATGAAAGTGAACGACAGAGAAAGAGTTATTAAAATATACCCTCACCGGATCATTGTTACTTTAGTGATTATCTCCCTTGCTGGGAAGTTGAGATTACTGTTATTGTTCCCTTGCCGAGATGTAATTGTTTAATTGATGTTCCCTTGCTGGGATTTCTATTTATATTATGTTTGCTCCCTTTCCCTTTGATTGTGATTGTTGTTTGGGTGAGGAAGAGTGTTAAAGCACGAAGGGTGATGTCGTGCACTGTTTGCTATTGTGAGGAAGAGTGGTAAAGAACGAAGGATGATGTCGTGCATTGTTTGATATTGTGAGGAAAGAGCGTAAAGCACGAAGGGTGATGCCGTGCCGTACGATGTACCATTCCGTACACATATTCATTGATTATACTGTGAGGAAAGAGAGTAAAATCACGAAGGGTGATGCCGTGCACATGATTATTGATACGATTGATTTGGTAAGGACGAGAGTAAAAGCACGAAGGGTGATGCCATGCAAGTTTGTGATTTCTGATCCTTATTGATATTATGGCCTTGTTGTTCCTTTCTTTATTTGAGATTTCTTATATGCAACTGTTATCTCCCCACAACATGTTTCCCCTTATGGTATTGATTGATTACTTCCTGTATTTCTTTTCTGTTGTATATATATATATATATATATATATATATATATATTNNTTATATATATATATATATATATATATATATATATATATTCGAACTGCATAGGTTTGCTTGGTAGTCTGGTCCTAGCCTCGTCACTACTTCGCTAAGGTTAGGCTAGGAACTTACCAGTACATGGGGTCGGTTTTACTGATGCTACACCTGCACTTCTTTATGTTGTGCACATTACGCAGCCGGACCCGGACCCGGACCCAGTGGATATCATTAGTGGGAGTGTCTTTCAGCTTATCCTAGAGGATACAAGGTATACCCATCGGCGTTCGTGGGCCTTGGCGTCTCTCCCATCCTTATGTCTTCGTTTCTATCTTCTGTTCCTCTAGTTTCAGAGACAGTCATGTATTTCATTTCAGACTTTGTATTTAGCACTCTTATAGACAGTTCATTAGTTTGTGACTCCACGTTTTGGGTAATTAATGTGTCGTTGTATTATGTTGTCCTTACTTAGTTTGTTCTGTTAATTCAATGTTATCATGCTAGTTTAACTGTACACATTGGCTTGTCTAGCGGGTTCAACGTTAGACGCCATCACGGCCCAATGGTGGGATTTAAGGCCGTGACGAGTTGGTATCAGAGCACTAGGTTTCTTAGGTCTCACAACTTGGTAGAGTCTGAGGGATCGGTACGGAGATGTCTGTATTTATCCCTCAGAGGCTACAAAGTTAGGATGACTCCACATTTCTTTTCATCTTTGTCATGCGATATGAATTCTGAGTACTGATTGAGTTTCTATTCTATTCTCTCGCAGATGGAGAGGACGCGTTCTTCCCTTGGTTCCGCTCAGTAGCCCGACACTCCTGCTACAGCTTCTACGGGCGATCGAAGTCGAGGACGAGGTCGTGCTAGAGGCCGAGGCTGGGTAGGGCTCAGCTAGAGGCCGAGGCTGGTATCAGAGGGAGCAGCTATGTCAGCAGATGCTTTGTGGAGATTGGACAGGTTCACTAAGTTATTCACTGCTACCTTTACTGGTTCACCATCAGAGGAGCCCCAGGATTATTTGGACAGCTTCCATGAGGTTCTTCGAAACATGGGCATAGTGGAGTCCAACGGAGTTGACTTCGCTACTTTTCGGTTATCTGGCGCAGCTAAGAGTTGGTGGAGAGACTATTGCTTAGCCAGATCAGCTGGGTCTTCACCTTTGACTTAGACTCAGTTCTCAGAAGTATTTTTGGGGAAGTTTCTTCCCATTACTCAGAGAGAGGACCTTGGGAGGCAGTTTGAGCGTCTCCAGTAGGGATCTATGTCAGCCACTCAGTACGAGACCAGGTTCATCACTCTAGCCCGACATGCTCTTATGATACTTCCAACATAACTAATGTGCGATGGACTCCTGAAACTGGTGACACGAAGATCTATGATGAACTGGGAGAATATGCGGATCGCAAACCTGATTTGCGCCAGATATGCAGTCGCACAAGTTGTCTGCAAGGGCAATTTTGTCCAATTTTGGCTCCGACCTTTAGCCCACTATAAATAGATATATTTGGGTTTTTGTGGGTCATCTTATCTAAAAAAGAGACTACTACACAAAGCATTGAATGTTCTTTCTTTCGGAAGCTTTAGAAGAAAGATTCTTGCACCATTGTAAGTATTATGACTTTGAATATTGTTGTCTTTTGTATTTTAGTATGAGTGGCTAGTTTTAAATACTAAGGTTGTGGACCCTAAATGGGTTAATGTTAATGGGTGTTTACCATTGAATCTATATATAATGGTTGTTTGATATTTATTCATTTCTCATTCTTCATTTATTATTGGCGGTTGCAAGCATTAACAAATGCCATTTTACTATTTCTTTACTTGGAAAAGTGGGTTAGGGTTTGGTAGAAGTGAATATCAAAAACTCAAGGCGTTAAACCTTGTTTAATAGAATCACATAGGAATAAGTGGGTTTTTTTGGCATAAATTGATTGTTCTTAATTGAAACTCTTTTATATTTGAAAAAATCATAAAGAGGAAATACGACCTAACTATTGAAAAATATTAGGTAATTATTTAGAAATCATTTGCATATCAAAGAACCTTCCATTAGAAATATATCATATTAACACCGATAGCATTATTTCATTGAAGGTGAAAAAACCTTGGTTTCGTTAATTAAATTAATTATAATCTTATAAATTATACCTGCTTTCATTTCACTCAATCACAACACTCTTTTTAGCTAACGGAATAGAATTACGATTCAAGTCAAGCTTCAGACTATCCGAGTAATCTTTTCACGCCTATTCCCTGTGAGATTTGACCCCAACCTAGTTGGGTTATTATATTTGACATCGAACGCTTTACACTATTTATCAAAGATTAATTTGAGCGTATCTAGTTTTTATGATGTTTTGCAGTGCACGAGGCTAGAGGACCCAAAAAGACGGAAAAAAGTTAAAAAGCCACAAAAGAGCTGAGGTAATGCAAGAATGCGGCCACATAACTCACATGTGGACCGCATAACTCAAGGGGCAACCGCAGAATTCCAGTAGAGATAGCTCCTCAAGATTTGTGATCGAAAAATGTGGCCGCATAACAGATATGTGAACCGCATAACAGATATGTGAACCGCATAACTAATGTGCTATAGACACTTGGAACTGGTGACATGAAGATTTGCGATGAACTGGGAGAATATGCCGATCACACACCTAATTTGCGGTAGATATGCAGTCGCATAAGTTGTGTGCAAGGGAAAATTTGTCCAATTTTGGCTCCGACTTTTAGCCAACTATAAATAGATTTATCATGGTTTTTGTGGGTCGTCTTTTCTGAAAAAGAGACTACTACACAAGGCATTGAATATTCTTTGTTTTGGAAGCTTTAGAAGAAAGATTCTTGCACTTTTGTAAGTATTATGACTTTGAATATTGTTGTCTTTTTGTATTTTAGTATGAGTGACTAGTTTTAAATACTAAGGCTGTGGACCCTAAATGAGTGTAATGTTAATGGGTGTTTACCATTGAATATATATATAATGGTTAGTTGATATTTATTCACTTCTCATTCTTCCTTCATTGTTGGTGGTTACAAACATTAACAAATTCCATTTACTCTTTCTTTACTTGGAAAAGTGGGTTAGTGTTTGGTAGAAGTGAATATCAAAAACTCAAGGCGTTAAACCTTGTCTAATAGAATCAGTTAGGAATAAGTGGGTTTTATTTGGCATAAATTGATTGTTCTTAATTGCAACTCTTTTATATTTGGAAAAATCATACAGAGGAAATACTACCTAACTATTGGAAAATATTAGGTAGTCATTTAGAAATCATTTGCATATCAAAGAACATTCCATTAGAAATATATCATATTAACAGCGAAAGCATTACATTTCATTAAAGGGGACACAACCTTGGTTTCATTAATAAAATTAATTACAATCTTATAAATTATACCTGCTTTCATTTCATTCAATCACAACACTCTTTTTAGCTAACGGAATAGAATTACGATTCAAGTCAAGCTTCAGACTATCCCAGTAATCTTTTCACGCCTATTCACTGTGGGATTCAACCCAAGCTAGTTGGGTTATTATATTTGGCATCGACTGCTTTACACTATTTATCAAGGTGTAATTTGAGCGTATCAAAATTTTGGTGACGTTGCCGGGGAATACGGTTTTGAAATTACTAACTAGTGTGCACTTTACTTTACATATTTTTATATTCCATCACACTTTGGTTGCTTTGCTTGGTATGCTAGGTAATCATGTCCAATTACAATGAAGAAGAGAATACATTTGCGGATATTGAGGAATATATTGATGATACCAACGCCATTATCCCTCTGCGGGTTGATGCTGCTACATTAAAGGTGGAACATGGTGTTAATCCTAATGCTCAAGGAAGAAGGATTATTCAGGAACTCTACAGATGATGATCCAACGCAACACCTTAGGAATTTCTTGGGTGTGCGCGCAATGCATAAACAGAACAATGTTACAGACGATGCCCTGAGACTGCAATTGTTCAAATACTCATTAACTGGAGAGGCGAGAAAATGGATTCAGAATCTACCTCCTCATTCTATACACTCTTTGCCCGAACTTGTTCGTGCTTTCTTATCCAAATAGTTCCCGCAGAGCAAGAAATCCGAGCTCAGAGATAAAATCTTCTTCTTCAATCAACTACCAGGAGAACACTTACATGAGGCATGGGACCGGTTCAAGATTTACTTAGTGAGGTCACCGATCCATGGTTTTCCGGATACTATTTTGTTTGAGAAATTTTACATGGATTTGGACCCACTGAATAGTCCATAGCTAAAAATGCAGTTGATGGATCTTTCATGGACAAAACATTCCCCAGGATTACACAGATTATAGATAAAATGGACAAGCACAACCAAGCGTGGCACTCTGAAAATGCCACTGGTGGAATTGCATATGGTACTCCCTCTCTAACCAACATGATTAAAGAAAACCAAGAGAGACCATATTAATTGCTAGGCTTTCCATGAACATTGATGTGCTAACCAAGATGTCCACAGAAAGTCAGAAAAAGAAAGTAGATGTTGTGGAAGACATGCTGTAACGATCCGACCGGTCGTTCCATGAGATTTATCCCGTTTCGCCCATTTTTGCTTCATTTTATGTGGTTCAGCTTCATTTATGTGTGTTGGGTCGGTTGGTTCGGGTTCAGAGTGGTCATGATGAGAATTGAGGCATTTGGTCCCTCAAGGTAGCCTAATAGTTGAGGAAGTCAACTAAAAGTTAACTTATTGGTGAACGACCTCGGAATATGGTTTTTATGGCTCAGATAGCTTTATTGGTGATTTGGTGATTTCCAGTCGGCAAGGGAAAATAGGCTATCGGAGTCGGAATGGAATTTTGGGAGTTGGAGCAAGTTCGTTATATCATTTTGGATATGTCTGCAAAATTTTAGGTCAATCGGAGGTGTTTTGGTTGGTTTCGGCATAGTTGGCGAAATTTGGAAGTTTCAAAGTTCATAGGATTAAATTTGATGTAATTTTGGTGTTTTCGTGTTGTTTTTGGTGTTTCGAAAGCTTGACTAAGTTGTAATAATTCTATGGGGTGTGTTGGTATGTTTGGTTGGGGCCCCGAGGGTCTCAGGATTGATTTCGGATGTTTAGCGGGGTTTTGAAATTGGGAAATCTCATAAAATAGCTGCTAGTGTGAAGTTCTGGTGTTGACCGCACCTGCGGTAGGGCAGCCGCAGGTGCGATGTCGTAGGTGCGATTGGCAGTGTGCAGGTGTGAAAATGGCTAGGCAGGGGATTTTCTGCAGGTGCAATGTTTTGGCTGCACTCCGAGGCCGCAGGTGCGAAATGGGTTCGTTAAGTGGGATTCCGCAGATGCGCACCTAGGACCGCATGTGCGGAAATGCTGGCAGAAATAGTATATGAGAGGCATCCGTGAAATTCATTTCATTTCACCATTTTTGCATGCGAGAGGAGCTCTTTTGAAGGCAGATTAGAGAGGGGATTCGTGATTCTTCAGGAAAGGTAAGATCTTTGGTTACTAACATCATTTCTATGCTATTTAGATTCGGATTTGGCTTGTATTTGAAGAACTAAAGTAAGAAAATGGAAGGAAAATTTGGAAAAATCATTTTGGTGCATTGAGTGGGCAATTGACGTCGGATTTTGGTAAATTTTGTATGGGTAGACTCATAAGGGAATGACGATTTTTGTGATGTAAAAATTTTCGAATTCCGAGACGTGGGCCTGGGGCTCGAGTTTGGCCGAATTTCAAGTTTTTTGTATAATTTGATAGTTTTTGATTGGGTTGAGTTACATTGATATATATTGATGATATTGAACTGGTTTTGGCTAGATTCAGAGCAATTGGGAGCCAATTTGAGGGGCAAGAGCAATTGTGGACTAGTGTTGTGGCCCGGTAGAGGTAAGTAATGGTTATAAATCCTGTCCTGAGGGTATGAAACCCCGGACTTTACATCCTTTCACAGATTTGGAGTGACGCACACACTGGATGACGAGTGTGGGGCGTCCACGAACTGAAAATTTTGAAATATGTTCCTTTTTAGGCAACTATTGAGTTGCGAAACTGCTTTAAAGCATATGTTTATTAGTATTACTATGTTTTGTTGTACTTGGGATATAAGCCATGTTTGGGCCTAGTGCCGATCTGTTATAACCCTTTGGGGGATATTTTACTGATATCCTCACTTTGAAACTATGATTTTACACTCAGTCTTTCTTGCTAAATTGTTTTGACACTCAGAGTTTGTTGATATTATTTCTTGAAATGAAATACTGTTTTGGGTCGAGAACCCCGTTTTGATTATGGCCCGAGTGGCGTGCTGAGAGTCACTGACTGAGTGAGGCCGAGGGCCAATGATGTGAGGATGTTATGATATGAGAGAGGCCGAGTGCCTGAGAGTGATTGAAGCCATGAATTGGCTTGTTTATAGCGCTTGGGCTGTAGGAGCCCCTCCGGAGTTTATACATACCCCTAGTGAGCGCAGGTACTTATAGAGTGCCGAGTGCCGAGTTCCGAGCGACGAGTGATTGGGAGGCATGAGTGACTATGAGGTGCTGAGGGACTGATTACGAGTGATGGTGAGGTATGCCCGAGGGGCTGATTATGAGTGACTGTGAGGCATGCCCGAGGGGCCGATTATGATACATGTTTTGCCCGAGGGGCTACTGATGATTTACTACTCTCACTCTGAGCTTATGAAATATTTTTTGCCCGAGGGGCCTCTATATGATTCCATTCATTTTTATACTAACCTTTCGGTTGAAGTTGTTGAAAAATATACATTTTTCAAAGGATTTTTCTGAAGTTGGTTTTAAGACATGACGATTTCATATATCTATGTTATGCTATTGGAAAGTAAGGTTGTGTACATTGTGATTTTATGGCATTAATTTTATGTGTTTCTTGCTTCTCAGACTTGATTTATTTTCATTACTATTGAGTTGGCGTACTCATATTATTCCCTGCACCTTGTGTGTAGATTCAGTGTTAGGGCAGGGTGAGCTGTCTATCTGTTCCAGAGATTCTCGGAGGTTTGCGAGGTAGCTGCATGCGCCCGCAGTCCTGCTCCCTCTCCTTCTTACTATTATAGAATTTATTTTTCGTTAAGTTGTATATTTATGTAGATGTTCATGACCAGTGACTCTGGGTTCTCGGGGTTGTATTTAAATGTTTAGTATAGATTTAACTTTGTATAAATGTTAAAGGAAACCTTTATGGGTAATCAATATAGTAAAGTTGTAAAAGGGAAGCTTATTATGATTTGAGTTTGGGTTTTGGCTAGCCTAGTTCCATGATAGGCGCCATCACGACTGGCCTGGATTTGGGGTCGTGACACATGCAACCTATGTTAAATCAAGAGTTCGAGGAAGCAAACTATGTTCATAATTCTCAAGGTGGTTATTGCCAACAAAATCAATGGTGGCCAAACCCGTAAGGGCAAGGCCGTCAAAATTGGCGCAATGATCAAGGTGGTTCGAGTCAAGGCACTTGGAGCAACAACAATAACAATTATGCCAACCAGAGTTCTAACCCCTATGTTACACCAAAGGGGAAATATTCTAACTCCTCGAATTATAAGGAGGGTTCTTCAAGTGAACCTAAGCTGGAAGGCATGCTTGAAAAGATCTTGCGAAATCAAGAAAGAGGCGACACTACAATGAAAAACATGGCTGAACTTGTGGGATCACACACCGCCTCTATTAAAAAGGTTAAAATGCAAATGCGAGATTTATCAAGAGAAAAAAATCCAAAGCTAAATGGTACACTGTCTAGCGACACAATTGCCAACCCTAAAGGTAATGAGAGCGGTCCATCTTCTCATTGCATGGCTATTACCACGCGAAGCGGGAAGGTACTTCAAGGAGATAATGAACAAGTGGTTGAAGTCGATAACATTGAGAAAGAAGTTGAGGCACGAGTTGAAGTGCCTGTTGTTGTTGAAGTTGAAAAATATAGGAGAAGTCCAAAAAGCACGCCATGATGATGTAAAGGAAAAGGTGAAAAAGGCCCCAAAAGCTCTAGCACCAATTCCTCGACCTACGCCTCAATTTCCTCAAAGGCTTGTTAGAAGGGTAGATGATAGCTAGTTCGAGAAGTTTTATGACATCCTAAAGCAATTGTCGATGAACATTCCATTCCTGGAAGCCTTCCAAGAGATGCCGGGATTTTCCAAATACTTAAAGGATTTGATAACTAAGAAGAGATCCACCAAAAATGAAGTGGTGAGTATGACTCACAAGGTTAGTTATATTATTGCAACAATAACCGTCGAGAAGAAAGAAGATCCGGGAGCATTCACCATCCCATGTACTATTGGCTTGCAAGAATTTGCAAGGGCACTTTGTGACAATGGGGCTAGAATTAACTTGATGCCTCTTGCTATTTATGAGGAAGCAGGGTTTGGCTTGCCCAGACCCACAAGTATGAGATTGCAAATGGCCGCCGTTCAATCAAGAGCCCCGTGGAAATTGTTGATGATGTCCTAGTGAAAGTGGGAAAGTTCTACCTCTCGGCCGACTTTGTGATCCTTCACTGTGCTGTTGTCAAAGAAATTCCTATCATATTGGGGAGGCCATTCCTTTCTACTGTAAGAGCATTGATGGATTCAGAACAAAATGAAATCAAGTTCCGACTTAATGATGAAGAGGTCACTTTCCAAGCAAGTAAGGGTATGAAGTTGCCTCGTGAATATGAAAGGATCTCCGTCATTGATGTTATTGATGAGGTGGAGGATGCAAGTTATAAGAAGATGGAAGAAGAATTCCTCGATGAGGCCTTCGCAGCAATATTTGTGAATTTCGATGGTGAGGACATGAAGGGGTATGTGGAAGCTGTGAATGCATTAGAAGGACGTGGTTCCTACACTTATGCACTGAAGGATCTCTCTATTGATCTAGATAATAGAGAAACTCCCCCCACACCATCATTGAGACGCCACAACTCGAGCTCAAGCCACATCTGCCACATTTGAGGTATAAATTTCTTTGCCCCAATGATACTTTACCTGTAATTGTTTCTTCTTTGTTGGATGATGTGCATGTATGTCAATTATTGAATTCCCTGAGGGAACACCGACAAACTATAGGGTGGATAATAACGGACATCCGAGGAATTCCTGCCAGAATTTGTGAGCACAAAATCCAACTGGAGCAAGCAAGCAAGCCTAGTGTGGAACACCAAAGGAGATTGAATCCATCGATGCAATAGGTGGTAAAAAAATAGATTATCAAGTGGTTGGATGCTGGGGTAGTCTACCCGATCGCAGATAGTTCTTGGGTGAGCCCGGTGCAATGTCTGTCGAAGAAAGGAGGCCTGATTGTGATCCACAATGAGAAGAACAAGCTCATCCCAACAAGGACTATAATCAGGTGGAGGGTGTGTATGGACTATCGGAATATTAACAGTGCCACCTGCAAGGAACATTTCTTTATTCCTTTTATTGATCAAATGCCTGATCGGCTAGCGGGAAGGTCATTTTATTGCTTCCTGGATAGATATTGTGGCTAAATCAAAATTACCATTGCATTGGAGGATCAAGAGAAAACAACTTTCACCTGCTCATATAGGATCTTTGCCTTTAGCCAGATACCGTTTAGGCTATGCAACGCTCCAACTACCTTCCAACGATGCATGATGTCTATATTCTCGAATATGGTGGAGGATTTCTTAGAAGTGTTCATGGATGACTTCTTGGTAGTAGGTGATTCGGTTGAGCATTGTCTTGACAACCTTAGACAAGTGTTCAAAAGGTGTGAGAAAACAAACCTTGTGCTAAACTGGGAGAAGTGCCACTTCATGGTAGATGAGGGCATTTTCTTGGGCCACAAAATTTCTAAACATGACATAGAGGTTGACCGAGCCAAGATTGAAATCATTTCCAAGCTTCCTCCACCAACTTTAGTGAAAGGTGTCCGATGTTTTTTGGGGCACACCGGCTTCTATAGGCGTTTTATCAAGGAGTTCTGTAAAATTGAAAATCCCATGTGCGACCTCCTTGATAAATATTCCAAGTTAGTGTTTGATGATAAGTTTCTTAAAGTATTTGAAAATTTGAAAGAGAAGCTCACCACGACAATTATTGTCACACCGGATTGGTCCCTTCCATTTGAACTCATATGTGACGCTAATGGTGTAGCTATTGGGGCGGTGCTTGGTCAAAGGCTTAACAAAGTCCTTCATCCTATCTACTACGCAAGAAAGACACTCAATGGTGCTGAAATTGATTATATTGTGACTGAACAAGAACTCCTTGCCATTGTCTATGCGTTTGAGAAATTTCGAGCCTATTTATTGGGATCCAAGGTGATAGTCTACACGAATCATGATGTTGTTCGCTATCTCATTGTGAAGAAAGATGCCGAGCCAAGATTGATCTGGTGTTTTCTTTTATTGCAACAATTCGACTTTAAAGTCAAGGATCGAAAAGGAACAGAAAATCAGGTCACTTGTCTGGGCTTGAACAAGGAGGAGGCCAAATGAGAACTTTGATATCAATGATGCTTTTCCGGATGAGCACATATTGGCATTGTCTTACTCATCCACTCCTTGGTATGCCGATATAGCTAACTGCTTGGTGAGTGACCTTATTCCTGATGTATTGGAAACTTACCAAAAGAAAAAGTTCTTGCGGGAGTGTAGGCAATACTATTGGGAGGAGCCTTTCTTGTTTCACATTTGCACCGACAACGTCATTCGCCAGTGTGTTCTGGAAGATGAGGTTATGCCAATTCTCAAGGCATGCCATGACTCACCGGTTGGAGGTCATCATGGAGGAAACAGTACGGCAACACATATGGGAGTCATGTTTAAAGGAACAGTGGGGAGTCATATTTAAAGGAACAGGGTTCTAGAAAGCAAAACGACTGGTCGGGTCGTTGCAGTTACTTGGAAGTATTTATTTACAAGTACATTACACGGGAATTGTAAATGCATCTATAAGTTAGTTTTGCTAACTTTTTCGCATATAAACATTTTGGAAGAAAATTTTAATATAGTTTGTAAACAGAAGGAATTCTTATGAGGATATTAAACAGTAAAACCTCGGACAAAACACAAAATGGCCGGTTATTCGAAACTAATTTCTTTCGTTGGTAAAAAAGTATATAAAATATGTATATTATATGTATATAATACACACACACTGTGTCACGACCCAAAATCTACCCGGTCGTGATGGCGCCTATCGTGAAACTAGGCAAGCCTAAATCCAAAATTTTC
The DNA here is from genome assembly GCA_005239525.1 of Nicotiana knightiana. Lineage (NCBI taxonomy): Eukaryota > Viridiplantae > Streptophyta > Magnoliopsida > Solanales > Solanaceae > Nicotiana > Nicotiana knightiana. Next base: position 67,436 of record ML396358.1, on the reverse strand, counting down.
TTTCTTTCAATAAAAACACCCTTAAGATTTAACAGTGAAATGGTTTAACATAAATAAAAGACAAATTTTTAAACACAAGTTACCCAGAAATACAATACAACTTCCCTAATAATTGGGCGTCACTAAGTACATGAGCGTCTAAAAAAAGTCGGACATAGTCCACAAAATGTCTATAAACTTGAACATCAAAGTAAAATGAACTAAGGAAGAGAAGATCGAGGTCAGCGAACGTCATGCAACTACCTCAATAGTCTCCAACTCCAACGCAGAGAATTAGTAGCCGTCGCCGTATCTAGGGATGCCTAGATGTTCTTATAAGGTGCATGGAGTAACGTGAGTGCACCAACTCAGTAAGTAACAGGTCCAAACTATGGACTGAAGATAGTGGCGAACTCAACCAGTACAAATAACACGAAACAAACGTATGAAAACATAGAGATGCTCTTAGAACAATGTAGGCAAAATCATCACTGGAAGTAAAGCAATGTCGAAAAGTGTATTGAAGATAACTCTACTGTCACCACATGCCAATGCATATAATGAAAATCATGCACTATAAATTATCCTCAAATTTCATCACTCTGGATATCTTAACCACTCGGTACCGCATATGGCTCAATCCGCCCAGGGAAGATCCATCATGGAATATATATACACAACACATGACCATAGGTCATCCGGTACCGAGGACCAAGGGAAATCCAGCCCTATAGAGAAGATCCATCACCAGGTGATAAGTACTTCGGACAGGATCCATGTCCAGGGAAGATCCATCCCTCAATCATATCAACTGCACTCACTAGGGTGTGTTACAGACTCCGGAGGGGATCCTACAGCGCACACGCTATCAAAATCATCAATAATACCACTGTGGCATGCAGCCCAACCCCATAATCGTCACTCATAACAGGCTCTCTGCCTCACTCAGTCATCAACCTCTCCAGTCTCACCAAGGGTTCACAATGTCATGAAAACAACCCGAAACAAATGATATGATAAATCAATAAATTACCGAGACTAGGGTATGATATGAAGATGCATCATCATGACTAAGTATGGAATAATAAATGAAACTAATGAGGTGACAGCAATAAATGATCGCTAAGGGTCACAACAATACCCACACAAAGCCTATACATGATAACTAGAATGGTGTACAACTCAACTAATTCATCACATGATGGAAACATGGATATTTACAGGATAGAGCCACAAAACAGTGCCAGAGAATCATCCAGACCACAATTCTCATGGTGCACGCTCGCCCCCCCTGCCACTTGCCATGTGCGTCATCTCAATACTTATTACATAACACATAGTTCAGAGTTTCGAACCCTAAAAATCAAGTTTGGAAGCGTTACTTACCGCAAACCAATTCAAATCCTACTCGAGGATTCCCTTGCCTATGGATTCGGCCTCCAAATGCTCCGAATCTATTCACAACCAGTACAATACCATCAATATACGCTAGAGGAATGAATTCCACAAGAAAACTACCACATTAGACCAAGAACCCGAAATTGGTTCAAATCCGGCCACTTGAGCCCAGGTCTCAAAATCTGATAAATATTATAAAACATAAAAGACCATTCACTCACGAGTCCATATATACGAAATTTATCAAAATCCAAACTCATTTGGTCCCTCAAAACCCCAAATAAACTCTCCAAAATCCCAAGCCCTAACCCCTCATTTTCACCCATAATTCCACTAATTAATTGATAAAACAACGAGGATACACAATAGATAAGAGAATTAGAGCTCAATCAACTTACCTCACTGAAAAAACTTGAATCTCCCTTCAAAATACTCCAAAACTCTCCAAACACCGACTTGAAAATGGTGGAAATGACCCAAAATTTGCGAAGTGTTATATTTATATTTTTTGCCCAGGTCTTTTGAACTTGCAGCTAAATATGCGCACCTGCGGAACCGCACCTGCGATCAACTCTCTGCATCTGCGAAAACCACTTAAGTTTCCCCAGGGCACGCACCTGTGCACCAACTTCCGCACCTGCGCCTAGCCATCCGCTTCTGCGGAACTATGCCACTCACCTATCTTCGCATCTGTGACCACTAATAACACATGCGGGCTCGTAGGTGCGTTCACTCACTCGCACCTATTGTTCTCCCCTGTCAAATACACATCCGCAGTTGCTCAATCCCATCCGCACCTGCAGCCAAATCCTCATAGGTGCGATTACACCAGCAACAACCAACTTCAGCAACTTCTCAAATCTTCAACTTGATCCGTTAACCACCCAAAGCACACCCGAGGCCCTCGGCAGCTCAACCAAACATAAAAACAAGTCAAATAACCCCATACGAACATAGTCGAACCTTCGAATCACTCAAAACAATATCAAGCCTAATTCTGCTATGGACCTCCAAATAACATTACAGATGCACTCCTAAGTCTAAAATCACCTAACGGAGCTAATTGAATCATAAAAATCCAAATCGGAGATCTTTTACACATAATTCAACATCCGGTTGACTTTTCCAACTTAAGATTCTAAATAGGAGACTAAGTGTCTCATGCCTCTCCGAAACCACTGTGGACTTGAACCAACAAACCCTGTACAATACAATACAGTTGAATAACACATAAAGAAGCAGAAATGGGGGAAATGAGGCTATAACTCTCAAAACGATCGGCCGGGTTGTTACATCATCCATCTCTTAAACAATCGTTCATCCTCGAACGGGTCTAGAAACATACCTGGAGTCTCAAATAGGTGTGGATATCTTCTCCACATCTCCCGCTCGGTCTCCCAGGTGGCCGCCTCCACAGGCTGACCTCCCCACTGCACCTTTACTGAAGCTATGTCCTTTGACCTCAACTTTCGGACCTGCCAATCCAAAATGGTTATTGGCTCCACATCATAAGTCATATCACCCTCCAACTGAACTGTGCTGAAGTCTAAAACACGAGACGAATCGCCAACATACTTCCGGAGCATGGAAACATGAAATACCGGATGAACATTCAACAAGCTAGGTGGCAAGGAAAGCTTATAAGCCACCTCCCCATTCCTCTAAAGAACCTTAAAAGGCTCAATGAACCAGGGGTTCAAGTTTCCCCTCTTGCCAAACCTCATAACACCGTTCATGGGCAACACCTTCAGCAAAACCTCCTCCCCAACCATAAAAGACACATCACAGACCTTCCTTTCTCCATAGCTCTTCTGCCTAGACTGCACCGTGCGAAGCCGCTCCTGAATCAATTTCACCTTATCCAATGCATCCTGGACCAAGTCTGTACCCAAGAGCCTCGCCTCACCCGACTTAAACCATCCTACCGGAGATCTACACCTCCTCCCATACAAAGCCTCGTACGGAGCAATCTGAATACTCGACTGATAACTACTGTTATATGCAAACTCCGCGAGTGGCAGAAACTAGTCCCATGAACCCCCAAAGTCAATGATACAAGCGCACAACATATCCTCAAATATTTGAATAGTGCGCTCAGATTGCTTGTCCATCTGAGGCTGAAAAGTTATGCCCAACTCTCCCTGAGTACGCAACTCTCGTTGCACGCCTATCCAAATCTATGAGTAAACTCAGTACCTCCATCTGAAATGATGGCAACTAGGACACCATGCAGGCAAACAATCTCTCGAATATAAATCTCAGCCAACCGCTATAATGTTTAAGTAGTACCAGCTGCAATGAAGTGCGCAGACTTGGTCACCCGATCCACAATGACCCAAATAGCATTGAACTTCCTCGAAGTCCGTGGGAGCCAAACTACAAAGTCCATGGTTATCCACTCCCACTTCCAATCCGGGATCTCTAACCTCTAAAGAAAGCCACCCAGTCTCTGATGCTCACACTTATCCTGCTGACAGTTGAGACGCCGAGCTACAAACCCAACTATATACTTATTCATCCGCCTCTACCAATAGTGCTATCTCAAATCCTGGTACATCTTCGCGGTACCCGGATAGATGGAATACCGCGAGCTATGGGCCTCCTCAAGAATCAATTCTAGAAGCCCATCCACATTAGGCACACATATCCTACCCTGCATACTCAACACCTCTCTGAACCCTGTTCTGAAGAGCGAGAAGGTGTGGGTCTTCATACTAACACTCCCTGATACGGTCATAAAGAGAACACCTAGAGACCACGCAAGCCAATATCTGACTCGGCTCCGAAATATCTAACCTCACAAGTTGGGCCACTAAGGCCTAAACATCAAATGCCAAGGGTCTCTCTACTGCTGGAAGATATTCTAAACTCCCCAAATTCTCTGCCCAGCAACTCAAACATCGGCCACCACATTGGCCTTCGCCGTATGGTACAAAATAGTGATAAAATAGTCTTTAAGAAGCTCCACCAATCTATGCTGATGCAAATTAAGATTTTTCTGCTTAAATAGATGTTGCAGACTCCGATGATCAGTATATATCTCACAAACAACCCCATACAAATAATGACGCCAAATCTTCAAGGCGTAGAAAATGGTTGCTAACTCAAGATCATGGACATATTAGTTCTTCTCATGGGTCTTCAACTTGTGCGAAGCATAGGGAATCACCCTACCCTCCTGCATCAGAACACATCCAATACATATCCTCGAGGTATCACAATATACGGTGTAAGAACTTGAAGCTGATGGCAGAATTAACACTGGAGCTGTGGTCAAAGTAGTCTTGTGCTTCTGAAAGCCCTCCTCACAATCATCTGACTACCTGAATGGAGCACCCTTGTGGGTCGATTTGGTCAAGGAAGATGCAATAGATGAAAATCCCTCCATAAAGTGGTGGTAATAACCCGCAAAACCAAGAAACCTCCTAATCTCTGTGGCTGAGGATGGTCTAGGCCAACTCTGCATCGCCTCTATCTTCTTCGGATCAACCTAAATACCCTCACTAGACACCACGTGTCCAAGAATGCCACTGAACGGAGCCAAAACTTGCACTTGGAGAACATTGCATAAAGTTTTTCCTCCCTCAATCTTGGGAATACAACCCTCAAATGTTGATCATGCTCCTCATGGCTACAAGAGTACACCAGGATGTCATCAATGAATACAACAACAAATGAGTCCAAATAGGGCTGGAACATGTTGTTCATCAAATGCATGAACACTACTGGGGCATTGATCAGCCCAAAAGACATCACCAAGAACTCATATTGTCCATAAAGGGTCTTGAAAGCTGTCTTAAGAATATTCGAATCCCGAATCTTCAACTCGTGATAATCGGACCTAAATCAATCTTGGAGAACATCCTCGCTCCCTGAAGCTGGTCAAATAAATCATCAATACGAGGCAAAGGATACTTGTTCTTGATTGTGACCTTGTTCAAGTGGCTATAATCAATGCATATTCTTATGGAACCATCATTCTTCTTCACAAATAGAACCGATGCACCCCAAGGTGACACACTAGGCTGAACAAACTCCTTACCAAGGAGTTCCTGAAGTTGTTCTTTCAACTCCTTCAACTCTTCCAGTGCCATACGATACGGTGGAAAAAAATGGGTTGAGTGCCCGGCACCAAATCAATACCAAAATCAATATCCCTGTCAGGCGGCATGCCCGGCAGGTCGGCAGGAAACACATCCGGAAAATCACGTACTACTGGAACAAAATTAATGGTAGGAGTCTCTACACTAACATCTCTCAAGAAAGACAAATAAGATAGGCAACCCTTCTCAACCATACCTTGAGCGTTTAAATATGAAATCACCCTACTTGGTACATAATCTATAGAACAGCTCCACTCAACCCTCGAAAATCTCGGCATCGCCAACGCCACTGTCTTAGTGTGACAATATAGAACAACATGGCATGGAGATAACCAATCCATACCCAATATCACATCAAAGTCAACCATACTGAACATAAAAGGTCCATTCGGGTCTCTAGACCCCCAATAGTCACCACACATGACTGATACACGTGGTCCACAACAATAGTATCACCCACAAGAATAGATACATGAACATATAAAACTAAAGACTCGCGGGGCATATCCAGTAAATGAGAGAAATATGTGGAAAAATATGAATACGTGGAACCAGGGTCAAATAATACCGAGGCATCTTTGTGGAAAACTGAAACAATACATATAGTCACAGAATCTAAAGCTATGGCATCTGGTCTGGAAGAGAGGGCATAGAAACGGTCTTGTCCCCCTCCTGATCTGCCTCCCCCTCTCGGGCGGCCTGGGCAGGTGGTGGAGAAACTGCTGCTGAAGTCGAAGGCTGACTCCTCTACTGAGATGAACCTCCCGTCAGGACGGGAAAAAACCTCTTGATATGAACCAAATCCCCTGACTCAAAGCAACCTCACCCTGCAAAGGGCGGCGGGGACTGAAGGGAACCCCGAGCACTAGAATAACCACTAGAAGGTCCTGACACAGATGAGCCCTGAGTTGATGGTACATGGGACGAACTCTGAGCTGGTAGAGCACCGAATGATGTGTGGCCCTACTAATAACCACGAGATTCATGACCGGATGAAGCACCACGATGAACTGGACGAGCTTTGTGAGCATGCCTGAAAGGACGGCCTCTACCGTGCTGGAATTGACCTCTAGAAGGAGCACCACTAAATCCACCCTGCCCTCTCAACCCTCTCCTGACCACGAACTATCTCAATCATCCGAGCAATTTTGAAAACCTCATCAAAAGTATCACCAAACACTCTCTCTCTTGTCATAAACAGTCAAACTGGAAAGTGAGGTCATCTATAAACCACTTGATCCTCTCTCTATCATTGGGAACCAACCAGATGGCATGAAGGGCCAACTATGAAAATCGTAGGTCATATTGAGTCAAAGACATATCACCATAACAGAGGTACTCAAACTGTCTGAGCAGCTCCTTTTTGCGAGACTGAGGTACGAACTTCTCCGGAAAGATGACGGAGAACTTCTGCCAAGTAAGGGGTGTTGTGCCAACCGGCCTACCCTCTCGTAAGAGCTCCAACCAACTTAATGCAGCCCCACAGAACTGGAAAGTGGTGAATGGGACCCCATTGGTATCTAGAACACCTGTTGTACGGAGCATCCTCTAACACTTATCCAAGAAGCCCTATGCATCCTCACCCTCTACATCACTAAAGTATGGAGGATGGAGTCTCCCAAACCTATCCAATCTACGCTGCTCATCCTCATGAATAATAGGAACTACATAGTCCTAAGAAGCTGCAACCGGCTGGGTTAGTGGTGCCCCTGATGTCTGGAGTCCCTGAACAACCTGCTCAGGCGTGCGAGCGGCGGAAGTTTGAGTGCCTCCCCCGACCTGAGAAGTAGCTGCGGTCGTAGAAATAGAGGCTGCCCGACCAAGTCCGGTACATACTGATAAGATTGGAGCTAGGGCCTCCTGAAGGCCCTGAATCACAATAGGCACAAGTGGTGCTTGAGCTGGTCCCGCTAGGGCATCCGAAACTAATTGTACATTCGGGCTCGTGGGTGAATGGGTGATCAGGTTTTGGTCTGAACCTTGTGTTTTGACCAAGCGGGCCCGGGGTTGATTTTTGTCTTTTTGGGAAGAATGTTAGGAAATATGTAATTAAGTATTGGAATTGAATTTTTTAGAGTTTATTGATGTTATTGAGTCAATTATGTCTAGATACAATCGATTTGGGGTTGATTTCAAAAGGAAAAAGAGGTGATTGAGACTTGATTTTGGTCGTGGAAGTTGAGGTAAGTGTTTGGCTTAACTTTAGCTTGAGGGAATAGGTGTTGAGTTTTATTTGATGTGTTTATACCATGTTCAACGTATAGGTTAGGTGACGAGTACCTATACGTTGGTGTCAAGCACGCCCGTGAGTCGGAAATTATGAATTATGTGATGTTCATTGATATTTACTGTGTTATAGCTTAAATTCACTTTAGTGGTTGTTCATTCGGTGGAAATTCTTGGTAATGGATATTGTTGAGTATTTGTTCGGATAAGAAATCTTATGTAAAGATATGTACTTGAGCGAGATTGGTTATAGCTGTGTCCTTTGACCGGATAGTGATATTTATAATGTTGCTCCCTTGCCGGTATGTTATGATTTATGATTCACATTATTGATTTTTCCTTTCCAAATTTCTTCTATTGATATTATTTGGGTGAGGAAGACAGTAAAGCACGAAGGGTGATGCCGTGTATTGATTGTTGTGAGGAAGAATGTAAATCACGAAGGGTGATGATGTGTATTGATTATTGTGAGGATGAGAATATAAAAGCATGAAGGGTGATGTCGTCCCATGTTATGATATTAAAAGCACGAAGGGTGATGTCGTGTTATTTCTATTCATTATTTGGTTAGGATGAGAGTAAAAGCACAAAGGGTGATGCCGTGCACTTTCTTTTACATTATATTTGGTGAGGATGAGAGTAAAAGCACGAAGGGTGATGTCGTGCACTGTTTTCTCTGTGATTGTTATTTCCTGTTGTTACTTAGATAATTGAACTGTTGTCTTATTTTGTTATTTTTGTTATCTGATATTGCTTTCCCCCAGCATGTTCCCCTTTTCCCTTGTACTTAACTGGTTATTCTTGTTGTTATTATTTCTTCAGAATATTATTAAATTGCACAAGTTATCTTGATTGTTGTGTCCTAGCCTTGCCACTACTTCGCTGAGGTTAGGCTAGACACTTACTCAGTACATGGGGTCGGTTGTACTGATGCTACACCTGCACATCTTTTGTTGTGCAGATCCCGGTACAGGACCCTTTGGACATTAGAGCTAGGAGGCTGCCTTCAGTCCAGTTGGAGGCACCGAGGTAGTTCTGCAGGCGTCCGCAGGCCTTGGCGTCCCCTTCCACTTCCTTATTTCTATTTTAATTATTTCAGAAACAGATGTATTTACTTTTATTCGAACCCCTTATTTGTAGTATTCGTAGATAGTCCGTGAAAGTGTGCCACTAAGTTCTGGGAGTTGTTATTATGGGTTTTGTGATAGTATTTAAAGAGGTTGTTAGATTCTATCTCTTCCGCACTTTTTTTCCGCTGATCTTGTATGTCACTAACTAGTTTCTAAAATAAAGGAATAATATAGAATACCTAGTAACGTTGGCTTGCCTAGCGGGTTCAATGTTAGGCGCCATCACGGTCCCAACGGTGGGAAATTCGAGTCGTGACAGTATCAGACAAACTTAATATTGTTGATACTCAATTTTTTCCTCATATTTCCAAAAAATATATATATACATTCAAAATTGCATCATCATCTGGTTTATAAACCTAAACTAGTATTTTTTTTCATAATTTTTAAAAGGCTTTAAATCAATTTTTTTCTGCATTTTTATAATAATTATCCATCAAATTACTTTTATGATGATTTGATCTCAACATGTACACCAACATGCGTATTTTTAAATATTTTATTTCATCTTTCATAATTACTTGCATTTTAGGCTAATTGCACATTTTTGCAATAATAGCCTATATTCATGTAATTACATTAAATATGCAAAGAATATCTTTTATATTTTTATAATTTTAAGTTATTATTTCTAATAATTTTAGCGCATAAATAATATTATTTATTTATTTATTAATTACTTTTACAAATTTTTTTGGTAAAATCTTGGATATTTAAATAATAGCCTTTTCTAGCCAATCTTGGACCACACTAGTGGCCCAAGGCTTAGCCCAGTCCGCCATAGCCCAAACCAAAGGACCCCTAACCCAAAACCCGATCGGTACCCATTTTTTTTAACCCGCCCCAATCCCGTTTTCAAATCCTGGCCGTTGATCTCTAAGATCAACGGTCAACGATCAACCTACCGTTTTTATTACCCGACCCCAAATTCTAATACCTTATTCCCTCTAAACTTGCCTCTGTCAAACTCTCTCAAACACTCTCTTCGTCTCTGAAACCGCAACGCCGACACCTGTAATCCCCTTCGATTCCAACCCAGATATGGAATCAATCATCGATTATGTTACCCTATTGACCCATCTTCGCTATTAGATACTCGTTTATGGTATTACATAATTTCTTGCCTAACATGGCAAGCCGATTTCTTTCTTTCCTAACCAAATCTAGTTCACACCTTCATTTATTTCTATCTATTTTCATTTTTGCCTCTTTATGGTATGAATATTTGAGATTTTTCTCGATTCATTACTTACCATAAAACTAGGGTTCAGATCTTTCTTGATCTGTCATGTTTTCTATTTATTTTTAAATATTTTTCTTTAATGTTTCTGTATATCAACCTATGTGCGTCTCTATTATGATTTTTATTGATATTTCTGACTAACTTTTACTCAAAAATTAGGGTTTTTGATTCTGCAAAATCAAACCAAATGTGGTTCAATCTTTAATGTTTCCGTTTATCCGTCTCTGCGCATCTTTATTATAGCCTTTCCTTTGATTATTTCCTCCAAATTTACTTACCCTAAACAAGGGGTTTTCGATTCTTCAAACCTGTTTAATTCTTTAATTGTTTGTTAAAAGCTCTGTTTTACGCATCTATTATTACTTGTATTTTCTGCCGGCTTGTATGTCTTTACCTAAATTAAGGTTCTGAGTTTTCTTTCCTTAGTTAATTGTTAGATAATTTCCTTGATTTATTATTACCATATTTGTGTGCACTAGTCTAGTTCTATTTAAACCCATCCCCTCTTTCCCCTTTGAACAAGTCTTAGAACTGGAGAATCCTGTCACTATTAAACTATATACTATATAATGTTATTCTATTTTTCTTTGATTCCTGGCCCGTTGGAAGCCAAGGCCAATAATGTTCTTGCTTGTTTGTTGTTGTTGATGTTCATTTCTGCATTACTTAACCTCTTTCTGCTTCATCTAAACTAGTAATTTGTTGAACCTTTTTTTACTTTATCATCCATTCAATATGTTACTGTTATTTGATTAGTTTCTTTTTGTATTCTAGACATGTTTAACTCAGTAGATTAATTGATAAAATCTGCTTAATTATGTGTAACTTAAGACTGCTATTAGGTATTAAGTATGTTTTGACACTAGTTCACCATGTAGACTCCTTAGTTTGTTGTCAAATCTGTTATCATGATATTTATTTGATTCTGTGCTCACCGTGCTATAATCTCTTTGTTAATACCTACTGATAGCCAATGTGCTTCTTAACTGATTAATTGATCAGTCTATGATTCGAATTCCCTATTATCTTTTGTGAAGCATGCTCATGAATTGGTCCTTATCGATTTATGACTTTGTTAATCTTCAGATTTGTTGGTTTCAAGTCCGCTTAGTTTCAAAGTGTTTGTCTCTGTGCTATGTGTGATTCTATCCCTAAGTATGCTTCGAAATCCTGCCCTGCACTCTTCTGAATCCTAATTCTATCCTGGTTGAAAGCTAAAGTAATCTAACTACTATCCTTGGCCTTCTTGGAGTGAGCACTACTCAGGGCTCATATAAGACCCTCGTGAACTCTGACACACCAGGATTTGATCCATATTATTTCCTTGAATTGGTTATGATCTTTTCACTCTAGTGTGAGCACTACTTGGGGTTCGTGAAACCCTTGGGAACTCTAACACAATAGAGGACTGGACTTGGTATGCTTGTGTTGTAAAATAGAAGTGAGTCGATGATTTTGTGATTCTATGAACACTGGCTTTGGAGAAGTTGTGAATTAAAGGGCCCGGCCCATCCATATGTTATTTTAGGCTTGTTGAAGGCATCCTATAGTTTGCTACTCTGTAATATATTCATTTGATTCCTATATGTAATTATTGCTTGTAATAATAATTAGGGTGATAATAAAATTGGGACAAGGGTTTATTTGATATTATGTGGGTAGATAACATGCCTTTAGGTTTTTCTGCTGCTATTATGTTAGATAACATGTCCATTTACTTTTGTTTTATGCCCAGAAATTGTGTTCTAAAATCCGTCTAAATGTTTAAGTCTGCCAAGCATGTTAGAAAACCTTCCTATTGGGGTTTCATTTTGGCTCAAACAAATTCTATGAATATTCTGTTTACTTTGCTTTACATGATTAGAAAACATGCCTATACGGATATCATTTTGACTCGAACAAATTCTGTGCATATCTTGTTTACTTTAGTTCACACGACCAAAAACCATGCCTATAGGAAATGCAATAATCCAGTTTAAATTACAGCATACTCACATCTGCTCGCTTAGAAATCATGTTTTTAGGCCTAAATCAACTGACACAATCTGCTAGTTAATGTGCATATCTTTAGGCATTAATAACAATCGTAATTACTAAACATAGAACTCATGCTCATAGTGATAACTATCATTTGTGCCAAAATACTAAAACTGGAATCTGCCTAAACGCCTTGTTAATTACCACTGGAAAGCATTCCTATAAGAGTAAGTAATAATTCTGAGCTTTCCTGTTGTCAATTGTCGATTAAATCACTTAGATAACCTGCCTATAGGGTCAAACGCTCTAATTGAAATCAATAGGCAATTACATGATTACTTAGGAATTACTATCAGCACGTTTATATTACAGAATTACCTAGAGATACTTTTCATAAACTGTCATCATGCTTTAAAATCCAGAATCACGTAGAAATCATGTCTATAGGATTCAATATCCTTAACTGATTAAACGGTCAATACGCTAACATGTTTTGCGTGCATTTACTGCCTTATGTGCTGGGGCTAAGATGAGCCTTAGTCTGCTTTTGTATGAAAAGTCCAATATGTTTTCTATGTCGCTTAGTTTTACAATTTTTGAGCAACCTAGACTGAGTCTAGAACCATCCAAGAAATAAAGTTCCCAATGCCTCCGGGACCATGGGTAAGGGATGAGTAGTGCACGCATAGGACACAAGTTAAAATTGATTAGAGTTTTTTAGGTAAAAACTTAAAGACAATAATCGGGTAGCAAGAGATGATAGTCTGTGCCCACTGAATAATATGAGTAACACCACGTCTTGGGGGAGTTACGAAGTCTTATTTATGTTGCACGGGATGATCCTTTAGGTTTAAAAACTTAGGACCCCCATTCCCTATTAAATAGTCCTCTCCCTTCTTTATTAGACTAATTCACATAATTTATGTTCCGCCGGTACCCACCATTTGGACCTCGAGGGGTGCCTAACACCTTCCCCTCGAGGTAATTTGAGCCCTTACCCGATCTTTGGTGATGCAAATAAGTTAAATTAGAGTTACTTGCAAATAGGTTCCCTAACGCACCTCAAAGTCGTTAGGTGGCGACTCTTCTCATTTTATCCTATTTAAAAGGGTTGTCACATGTCGAAACCCAATTTCACGAGAAAAAGGGGCGTGACAACATGGCGACTCTGCTGGGGATATCTTTAGGCTTTTACCATAACGAACTTAGTTTATGTGAATTAGTCTTTCTTGATAGGCGTGTCTTTATTAATTTGCTAATGCTTGAACATCCCGCCCCATTAACCCTTGTTATTACTACATGCACGCCCATTTCCCATTTTCCTTTATATGAACTTACTTGCAATCCGTCGTTTAATCGTTCTACAATATGCAATTCCTCTGTTATTTTCTCAATTACGTTCCCTAAATTCATTTTTTAAATTTTTTCATCCCTACCCCGTTTATCGATTTATTATAATTTTTAGTTATACCAACTAACTCTTTCCTTGTTTTTCTTCCTTTCTTGTCTTTGCATACGTTAAATACTGCATTTATCGCATTAACTTGCAAAATACTTGATAACATTTTTTTTTTTTTTGCATAAGTACATGCTCGACACCATCTTCCACTCGTGCGTAACTAATACCATAGCCGCGTTTGATGTCCGCGCTCTTACTACATTACCTTTTTAAATTTGGAAAGGCTTATTTGCAGTAAAACTAGTCGATCAGCGGTGCAGTCGACGGTTCCGTGCCTTTCTGTCTCAAGTTGTCCGCTTGAAGGTACCAGTCTAGACTTCTATAAAAAAACCATACTCTGATAATAACTGTACATGCATCATGCTCAAACCTAGCAGGGGTTAGTATGTTGCCCGCATAATAACCCTATAAGGAAAAGCCTTGTCCAAAGCCCATCGAGATTTCCATAAACCCAACGGGCACAATCATGATATGTGCATTATTTGGAGAAAACGTGTTGATATGCTAATTATTAATGTAAAAGTAGTCAAACCCGGAGAAGAAAAGGGTCGTAGGCTGTCAGAATGCAGAGGGCACCTAGCAAGGGTGTATCTGTTGCTAGACATGCGCGACTTGAGAAATCTGATTGATGGGACCAAGAAACCCAAGTTTGGAGAAGGTCCTTCCGGGACCAAGTAAATTAGTGTTATTATTTACTTGCTTTCTATAGTTGTTTAGAATTTGAATGTAATAAGTGAAATGCCATTTGTAACATCTTTATTTATTCTCGTTTTAGAAGATTGACTTATTTATTACATTAATGAAATGATGAAATTATTGGCATTAAATTTCTCCAAAATATACGTGTCTCTAGGCCTACATCGGGCACAACGAGGTCCCCAAATTAGGACGAATTTATAATTCTGCAATACATGTTTAAATACTGCAAATATTTCTTCAAAATCCCTGCTGGCTTGTTTACCTTTTTCTTTTATTTTTCTTTATTTTGATTATTCCCATCCCCTAAGGTTGGTTCGTGAATACTGGCATCATCAGTATACCATAACAGATCCAGAAGCCCTCCACCTCCTCCTCCTACGAGTGATCCTAAAAGTAAGGGAAAGGCTAAGATGGATGATATGAGTGGTATCAGGAAAGACAATATTGCGCATGTGGAAAATGTTGAAACTTCAGATGGTCAGAATACTCCGGCACAGAATGATATTGTTCTACGATTGGAGCAAAAAATACTAGAACTACAAGGGGAACTTGAGCAGGTCCGCAACTTGGCAAACCTCTCCCTCGCCTTAAACCTCCTGGATATTAACCAGCAAAACGCTCATAAATACCCCCTCAAAACACACCAAACCAACGTCCACAGAATCCTCCCACACCTCATCAATATGCAACAACTCCAGAAAATCCTTATCCTCCACTAGTATCAACTCTTCATCAACACCAACATCTCCCGACGCAGTACCCGAAAACCACTACCTTCATACTCCTCAAAATGCTACGCAACCCATTCCCGATCCACATAATTCAACCAATGATCACTACCACACTCAAACCCCCGGTATCCACCAAAATAACCCCATATACATAGAAACCTTACCTCACTCAACTCAATCAACCTCATACACATCATAATCTGCTGAGAAGGACCTACTCATCAAGAATATGGCAGAAGAACTTAAGAATATCACAAGATGAGTCCAGGGTGTTGAAGGAGGTAAAGCTATTGAAGGTTGGAATTATGAAAATCTGTGTATTTAGCCAGACGTAGAACTGCCAGAGGGTCACAAACCTCTTAAGTTCAAGATGTTTGACGACACGGGTGACCCGAAGGTGAATCTAAGAACATACTATGACAAGCTCGTAGGAGTTGGGAAAGATGAAAGGATTCGCATGAAACTATTCATGAGAAGTCTCATTGGAGACGCCTTATCTTGGTACATCAGTAAAAATCCCAAGAAGTGGGTTAATTGGGTAAGCATGGAATCGGACTTCATGGACCGATTTAGGTTTAATACGTAGAATAAACCCAACGTCTTCTATATACAAAACCTCAAGATGAAACCAACAGAGACTTTCCACGAGTATGCTACTCGGTGGAGGTCAGAAGCTGTAAATGTAAGGTCGGTATTGGAAGAAAAGCACATGAACAAATTCTTCGTTCGAGCTCAGCATCCACAGTACTATGAAACGCTAACGGTTATCAAAAATCACAAATTCTCTGACATCATCAAGCTAGGGGAGAGGATTGAAGAAGGAATCAAAAGCGGGATGGTGACCAATTTTGAGGCATTGCATGCTACACACAAAGCATTACAGTTAGGGGGTATATCAAAGAAGAAGAAGTAGGAGATGTGATGGTAACCCAAGGTCCAAAATTTCCACTCACATACTAAACACCTCCACCCACATATCAACCTTCACCTCCCAGATATCTGCAACCAGCCACCGCCTACCCACACTTATAACACTCAGCCAGCCTATTATCACTCACTGCCAGCCCGCCAAAACAATCAAAAACCCAAACATAACTTTGACCACATGCCACCCAGATAATATACCCCTATTGCTGAACAAATCGACCAATTATACGAAAGATTGAAAGCTTCTGGATATGTTACCCTATTCCCGTTGTTTCCATGGAAAACTCCTCTCAATGGGTCAATCCAGATAAAACAATCCAGATAAAACATGTGCATACCATTCTAGCATGAAAGGACATACCATCGATGAATTCCGCACTTTGAGAGACAAGATTCAAACATTGATTGATACAAAGGTCATATAAGCAAAGGAAGCCACACCCAACGTCTGCAATAA
The DNA here is from genome assembly GCA_005239525.1 of Nicotiana knightiana. NCBI lineage: Eukaryota > Viridiplantae > Streptophyta > Magnoliopsida > Solanales > Solanaceae > Nicotiana > Nicotiana knightiana. The sequence goes on along the minus strand of ML396358.1, from coordinate 51,107 downwards.
CCCTCTTCCGGATCATAGAGGTGAAGTAGTACATGTGATAGAGACTGATGAAGAATAGGATCATGAAGGGTCAATTGGACTTATTCGAGAAGGGGAAGATCCTAAGAAAACTGTTCTCACACTCACTCCTATTGTGGTACAAATACAGCTACCATTCGAAGTTTAAGTAGTCGCATCAACTCCATTCGAAATTGAGGTGACAACACCTGCAGCTACGCTTGCTCCATTCGAAGAAGAAATAACCACACCCTTCACTATGACGGTAGCATCCACACCACACTTTAATTCAAATGACGTACCTTGGGATTATGTTGTAGAGGCCAAGGGAAAAGGAAAAGAAAAAATGGAAGAATCTGGTGCGGCGCAGGGGATAACCAGAACCTGCAGAATTTATACACCTGCGAATTTGGGAGGAATGAGTAAAGAAGCTGCTGCCAAACAACCTATCATTAAAACCGGCCCGAATGATATTTGGAGAAAGGTACAAGCAAGGGAATATTTTGTGTTGGACCATCTGACAAAAACTCCCGCCTAGATATCTCCATCCTATCATTATTGCAGAATTTCGAGGCGCATAGGAATGCTTTAATGAAAGTATTGAATCTTACGTACCTAACAATATCACCAGTGGGGTGATGGCCAGTATGGTAGGGCAAGTACTGGAGAGCCACAAGATCACCTTTCATGAAGACAAATTGCCAGCAGAAGCGTTAATCCACAATAGGGCACTACACATCACGGTACAATACAAGGATAAATTTATTGCCAGAGTTTTGATAAACGGGGGATCCAGCCTCACCATTTGCCCGCTGACCACTTTGAAAAGGTTGGGTAAATATTTCCATGAAATACGAGCAGGGACCATGAACGTGAAGGCATTCGATGGGTCTCAAAGGGCCACAGTTGGAGAAACCAATCTATGCTTACAGATGGGTCCGACCTGGTTCGATGTCGAATTTCAAGTACTAGACATATTCGCCTTATACAATCTGCTGTTGGGACGACCTTGGATACACGCTGTCAGGGCCGTGGAATCTACTTTGCATCAGGCTGTGAAATTCAAATGGAATTATCAGGAAGTGATCATTCATGGAGACGGGAGTAATCCTATTTATACCAACCAAAACGTTCTGGTCGTGGAGAATAGAAGGAAGTTAGGAGGGGAAACTTATCACTGCACCGAGCGCGTCAACGCAATAGAGAAAGACAAGTGGTGGAGAAGCAAAATATAAAGGATACTAGCATGGTCAGGGTATGAACCCGGCAAAGGGCTCGGTAAGAAACTCCAAGGCATTAGCAAACAGATACAGCTAAAACGTCACGGTACAACCTTTGGGCTTGGATATCAGTATACCTGGTAAGAATATAATGATTGGTCGCCGCCATGGTGTGGTCCATATTACCCTCTTCAGCAATCGGTACCGCATTTGAGCCAATCCTTTCGTCAGGCTGACACAATATGGGGATCTGAAGAAGATGAAGCTTTAGTTGGTCTAAAGAACCTGTTCTTGGAAGACGAAGATATGGACTGCAATGTGATAGTTGAGGAGGAGGAGGAGGAGGAGGAGGAAGGCCTTACCATCCAAATAGTTGAGAAGGGAGCAGTCTTCAGGAATTGGACCGCCACACCATCTAGGGCCAAACGAGTCCCGGGGTAGCATGGCTGCTAGTGTTATTTGAAAATTATTCTTTTGAGCATTTTTTTTTAAAACATCTTTCTTTCCTTTCAGTATTTTGTTTCAGAAATCATTGTTTAGTCATTTAAACATTACTTTGTCTAATGTTTCAGTATTTATCAATAGTTTGATGTTTTATTACCACTACCTTTCATATTTTTCTACAGCATTAATATTCCTTACATTGATGAACCACCGACTCTGACATGTAATGATACAACGCAACATAAGGATAGTGTGTCGGAAGAGATAGAAGAAGAAGATGTGATACTTGACAAAATCATTAGACAAGTTGAGAACTTTGAGAACAATCCTAATCCATATTCCCCATAATCAGAAACTGGGAAGAATTTTGAGGAGGACCCTCAAAATTTCAAAGCAGGTTCACTCAACGACACTATGCGCGGTATAGCCAGAAGTTTGTCCAGATAACTGGGGCAGAATTTTGAGGAGGACCCTCAAAATTCTATGGCAAGAAGGTTGCAATGTCTCTAATAATGTCACAGTTAGTGGTTTGTCTAATTGATTTCTTAATTTGTTTTGAAAACTATACACGCATATTTGTTTGAAAATTTTTAGCCAAATTCTACCTATGGTGACTTGAACAGGATCCTCGGGCAGAGCGGAGCAAAGCAAGTAGACAAACGTACGAACCCACCTTCCCACAAACTTATAATTTTTCTTTGGATGCAGGAAAAAAGAATAACCACAAGTGTCTTCATAACGACAAAGCCACCAAACACAAATATATCTCCAGCTAAGAAACACTTCGCCCTTATTTACTACTCGTCCATTAGCATGAGACTAAGCAATGTATCGGACCTTGCATGAGGCTAAGCCCTTCCTTTTTATTGCATAAGGTTAAGCAATGTCTTCTCCTTGCATGAGACTAAGCACTATCTCGAATCTTGCATGAGGCTAGGCCTTGCCTCCTCAATTGCATATGGCTAAGCATTGCCTCCCCCCTGAATGAGACTAAGCAATGTCTCGAATCTTGCATGAGGCTAAGACATGCCTCCTCAATTGCATAAGGCGAAGAATTGCCTTCTCCTTGCATGAGACTAAGAACTATCTCAAATCGTGCATGAGGAGGAGCCTTGCCTTTTTATTTCCATAAGGCTAAGCGTTCCCTTCTCCTTGCATGAGACTAAGAACTGTCTCAAATCTTGTATGAGGCCAAGCCATGCCTCTTTATTTGATAAGGCTAAGCATTGTCTTCCTCTTGCACGAGACTAAGCACTATCTCAAATCCTGCACCAGGATGAGCCCTGCCTCTTTAATTGCATAAGGCTAAGCATTGCCTCCTCCCTGCATGAGACTAAGCATTGTCTCAAATTTTTCATAAGGCTCAGCCCTGCCTCTTCATCTGCATAAGGCTAAGCATTGCCTTCCTCTTGCAAGAGACTAAGCATTGTCTCAAATCCTACACCAGGCTGAGCCCTGCCTCTTTAATTACGTAAGGCTAAGCATTGCCTCCTCCCTGCATGAGACTAAGCACTGTCTCAAATTTTGCATGAGGCTAAGCCATGCCTTATCATCTGCATAAGGCTAAGCATTGCCTTCTCCTTGCATGAGACTAAGCACTGTCTCAAATCGTGCATGAGGCTAAGACCTGCCTCTTTATCTGCATAAGGCTAAGCATTGCCTTCCCAGCACGAGACAAAGCATTGTCTCTCTTTGCATAAACACAAATGTTGCTCTGTCCTAAACCTTGCATTATTTTTTTTGGGGGCAAATCTTTACGCCCGATTCTATGCAAGACTAAGGTCTGTCTTGTTTTAACTCTGGCACCATGTCTTTGCATCTCATGGGTTGATATATAGCCAATTTGACAAAGGCATCATAGTCCGAAGGCATCATCCTCATAGCCGGAAGACACTAATTCATGGCCTGAGGATCTCTTAATCTTTCACATCATTATTCAAAGGCATCATGGTTCAGAGGCACCATCTTCATAGCCCGAGAACATCATTTCATGGCCTATGAATCCTTTACCTCACAATTCATGACCCGGGACATCATGGTCTAAGGATGTCATCCTCACCGTCCGAATTCTATGGCAAGAAGGTTGCAATGTCTCTAATAATGTCAAAGTTACTGGTTCATCTAATTGATTTCTTAATTTGTTTTGAAAACTATACACGCATATTTTTTTGAAAAGTTTTAGCAAAATTCTACCTATGGTGACTTGAACAGGATCCTCAGGCAGAGCGGAGCAACGCAAGTAGACAAAGGTACGAACCCACCTTTCCGCAAACTCATAATTTTTCTTTGGATGCAGGAAAAAAGAATAACCACAAGTGTCTTCATAACGACAAAGACACCAGATACAAATATATCTCCAGTTAAGAAACACTTTGCCCTTACTTGCTACTCGTCTATTTGCATGAGACTAAGCACTCTCTCGGACCTTTCATGAGGCTAAGCCCTGCCTTTTTATTGCATAAGGCTAAGCATTGTCTTCTCCTTGCATAAGACTAAGCATTGTCTCGAATCTTGCATGAGGCTAATCCTTGCCTCCTCAATTTCATAAGGCTAAGCATTGCCTCCCCCCTGCATGAGACTAAGAAATGTCTCGAATCATGTATGAGTCTAAGCTCTGCCTCCTCAATTGCATAAGGCGAAGCATTGCCTTCTCCTTGCATGAGACTAATCACTATCTCAACTCCTGCATGAGGCTAAGCCCTGCCTCTTTATTTCCATAAGGCTAAGCGTTATCTTCTCCTTGCATGAGACTAAGCACTGTCTCAAATCTTGCATGAGGCCAAGCCATGCCTTTTGTTTTGATAAGGCTAAACATTTCCTTCCACTTGCATGAGACTAAGAATTGTCTCAAATCTTGCACCAGGTTGAGCCCTACCTCTTTAATTGCATAAGGCTAAGCATTGTTGTAAAGACCCGTAAAATTTCATGGCTAAAAATAATGCCCAAATAGGTCTTCGTGTTGTTATAACGGTAGAAATTCTTAAAACGGACCCTTTTTCAGTAAAAAGTACCCCGTGACTTAAAAGATAAAATTTTCTAGAGTCGATGTTATGCGACGCACTATGTGATGCAGACCGCATACATGGACTGTCTGCTATACAATTTGAGGACCGCTATGCGGCTCAAGATGCAATCGCATTTTGGGAATGCGGACCGCATAGCTATCGCATTCATGCACCTCAATTTTTACGGAGGAGGTTACGCGACGCACTATGCGATCGCATAACAGGAATGCGGAACGCATTGTAGTGGCATACCTAGGCAGTCCGATTTCTTTTTTGGCCCATTTGAGGGCCATTTATGCAACAGGAATGCGGACCGCATTCCTCATCACATTTCTGCTTCGTGACTTTTAAAATTCTAATTTTTATACCCGACCCCCAGTTAATTAAAACACTTACCCCCTTCCATTTTAACAATCTGAACAAAATAGAGAGAGGGAAAAGAGAGTTCTTGAGAGAGAAGGTTCCTTCTTCACCAAAAATTGATTCTTCACTATCACATGGGCCTGAAATTTATTGAGTAACTGTCATCTTCTTCACTCTAAGAGGTGAGTCCCCACCCCATTTCCTTTTAATTCTCAGGTTTCGGATAAAAACGGTAGAACACATAAAATGATTCTTGGAGATAAAAGTTGATACCTTGCATGCATGTAAGTTAAACTCCCTAATCTAGTAAAGGGAAACGAATTTGGGTAATTATTCACAAAAAGTGGGTTAGTAATCTAAGGGGTCACATAGCGTTCGATAAAATGCCTAAATGAGTTCGAGTTATGTTATGGTTCCTAATTCTAAGTGAAATATGTCACATTGTGGAATAGATTGACGGTGCTAGATGGTCCGGTGATTTGTGACAAAAAAAATAAATGGGAATTCTGATTCAAGGTATGTATGGATAACTTTAATCTTTGTAGGGTCATCTTGTTGGTTTCCGAGCACATGGTATGAAATTCTTGCTTGAGCATATGTGAATTGATTGTCCTGCTGTGTGGAGGTTTAAGATTTCATTCTCTACTTCTCTTAGTCGATTACCATGCTAATAGCGATTGTGAAGGGTGATTCTTTGTGCTTATCCTATCATGTGTAAGGTTCATTAAATGTTCGAATAGTCAATATGGCAGTATGTGATACTAAATGAAAGAATGTTAATGTAACCTAATGTGGGAATGTATCTAATTGCTAAGGGCCGAGTGTGGAAAATGATGAAAAGAAACTGTAGATTATTGTGCCTTGACTTCATATAGTTGTTGGTTGATATTAACTTATGTTCTTGATGATGAAGATCACTGTGATATAATTGTTGGTTATTGTTGCTATCAAATATGATTGTACGGTGAGATCAGGTTGCGCGCCGCAACATGAAGTAACAAGGGTGAAGAGGTAATAAGGGTGAAATGTGATTATACGGTGGGATCGGGTTGTGTACTGCAACACGAAGTAATAAGGGTGGAGATGTAATAAGGGTGAAATGTGAATGTACCGGTGGGATCGAGTTGCGCGCCGCAACAGATGAACAATTGAAATGAGTAACTATAGAATCTTCATTTGTGATTTTCTGTATATCTGTGTGGTACTTGTGTGGTTACCCTGATTGTCTTCCAATTGTGCACTGTTTGATTTTACTTAGAATAAACTTTGTTCATACATACTAATACTATTCAAAGGTACTAACGTCCCTTTTGCCGGGCGCGCTACATCTTTTATATGGATGTAGGTGGTCCCACCGCAGGTAGCTCAGACCGCCGATAGTGGTGCCTCCCTTCCGTTCCTTCAGCAGATCTGGTGAGCCCTATTTCCTCTCGGGGCCGTGTGTAGTCTATATCATCTCTTTTGTATATGTTGTGTCTTCTAAGGTATATCCGGGGCCTTGTTGCCAGCAAGTATTGCGTGAACTCTTAGTACTCTTAGAGGCTCCGTAGACATGATGTGGGTTGTACATATATGTATTTTGGGAAGTAACTACGTTTACTAGTAATCGTGGTCCGAATCGGAATTATTGTATGTTTTTTGATTTCCAAATGTTGAAAGGATAAAGGATGAAACGAACTCAAATGGTAAGTTCATGCTTAAACTCTAAATTTCCAATTCATGTGGAATAATATATATTGTAAACACGGGGTAACGCATTGGGCAGGAAAGGCAATCCAGGTCGGCTTGACCGGGATCATCCGGTTGGCGCCGGTCTCATTCCTCGATTTTGGGGTGTGACAAACCATGTGATATGGACTTTGGGTTGACGCAACTTATGGAAATACCAATGTGGAAATGGGAGATGATCAATATGGACTTTGTGGTAGGGTTACCCTGCACTCAGCGCAAGTTCAACTTAATTTGGGTGATCGTGGATCGACTCACGAAATCAGCTCACTTCTTTCCAGTCAAGTCCATCGATACTGCCGAGTAGTACGCTCAGTTGTATATCAAGGAAAAAGTCAGACTCCATGGCACTCCAAATTCTATTATCTCGGATCGAAGAGCCCAGTTCTCATCTAACTTATCGAGGAAATTTCAGCAAGGTCTGGGTACTTAGGTAAATCTCAGCACAGCTTTCCACCCACAGACGGACGGTCAAGCGGAGTGGACTATTCAAACGCTTGAAGATATGTTACGAGTTTGCCTTTTAGATTTCAAGGGTAGCTGGGATGATCATTTGCTGCTTATAGAATTTGCTTACAATAACAGCTTTTACGCTAGTATTCAGATGGCCCCATTTGAGGCATTGTACGGAAGAAGGTGTAGGTCTTCGATTGGATGGTTCGAAGTTGGTGAAGCAGAATTGCTAGGCCAGATCTCGTGCAGCATGCTATGGAAAAAGTTAGAGTCATTCAGGAGAGGGTGAAAACTACTCAGAGTCGCTAGAAATCCTATGCGGACGTTCGTCGTAGGGATTTGGAGTTTCAAGTAGATGATTGGGTGTTCTTGAAGATATCTCCCATGAAAGGAGTAATGATGTTTGGGAAGAATGGGAAATTGAGCCCTAGGTATTTCGGGCCGTATCGGATCGCTCAAAGTATAAGACAGGTGGCTTATAGACTGGAATTTCCCCTTGAAATGTCATTAGTGCACCCGGTGTTTCATGTTTCCATGTTGAAGAAAGTAATTGGGGATCCATCCGCCATTGTGCCGGTTGAGACGGTTGAAATTAAAAAAGGATTGTCATATGAAGAGATTCTAGTTGCTATTCTTGATAGGCAAGTCCCGTAGATTGTGGAACAAAGAGATTGCTTCTATTANCTACTATTGTAACTTCTCAGGTTGTGCCATATTTGTGTATGTTGTGATTATTTGGGTAATGTGCAACTCCTTGAAGTAAGATAAATTATGTACAATTCATGTGATAATTAAATGATATGCAAGTTTGTGGTGTTAACTGAAATAGGTGTAGCATGTTGAAGTAATTGAATTGCATACGACTTGTTGAGGTAACCCAATTATATGCGAGTTGATGGAGTGAATGGTAATGTGTGGAATTGGTTAAACATGTGTTTCGGGGGCTCTCTGACAGGTGGATAGGCCTATATTCAAAGGTAACTCTGGCGAAATTTCCAGAAATTATCGGAGTTAGTTAAAAAAATTTGGCGCTTGGTTTATTTTGTGTTTTTCCTACTCTAGTGATTCCCCGATCTTCATTCGAGGACGACTGATTTTAAATGGGGGAGAGTGTAAAGATCCGTAAAATTTCATGGCTAAAAATAATGCTCAAATAGGTCCTCGTGTTGTTATAACTGTAGAAATTATTAAAACGGACCCTTTTTGAGTAAAAAGTACCTCGGGACTTAAAAGATAAATTTTTCCAGAGTTGCTTTATGCACGCACTATGCGAACGCATAACAGGTATGCGGACCGCATAGCGGTCTCATACATGGACGACCTGCTGTCCAATTTAAGGACCGCTATGCGGCCCAAGATGCGATCGCATTTTAGGAATTTGGACCGCATAGTTGTCGCATTCATGCACCTAGCATTTTGGGAATGCAGACCGTATAACTGTCGCATTCATGCACCTCCATTTTTGCGGAGGAGGTTATGCGACGCACTATGTTATCGCATACCTGGGCAGTCCGGTTTCTTTTTTGGCCTATTTGAGGGCCATTTATGCGAGAAGAATGTGGACCGCATAGCAGGAATGCGATCGCATTTATGCTTCGGGGCTTTTAAAATTCTAATTTTTATACCCGACCCCCAGTTCATTAAAACACTTACCCCCTTCCATTTTAATGATTTTCTGAACAAAATAGAGAGAGGGAGAGAGAGTTCTTGAGAGAGAAGGTTCTATCTTCACCCAAAATTGATTCTTCACTATCACTCGGGCTTGGAAGTTATTGAGTAATTGTCATCTTCTTCATTCTAAGAGGCGAGTCCCCACCCCATTTCCTTTTAATTCTCAGGTTTTGGCTAAAAAGGGAAGAACACATAAATTTATTCTTGGAGACAAAAGTTGATACCTTGCATGCATGTAAGTTAAACTCCCTAATCTTTTAAAGGGAAACGAGTTTGGGAAATTATTCACAAAAAGGGGGTTACTAATCTAAGGGGTCACATAGCATTCGATAAAATGCCTAAATGAGTTCGATTTATGTTATGGTTCCTAATTCTAAGTGAAATATGTCACATTGTGGAATAGATTGACGGTGCTTGTCGGTCCGGTGATTTGTATTAAAAAAATTATAGGGGAATTCCGATTCAAGGCATGTATGGCTAACTTTAATCTTTGTAGAGTCATATTTTGGTGTCCGAGCACACGGTATGAAATTCTTGTTTGAGCATATGTGAATTGATTGTCCTGCTATGTCGAGGTGTAAGATTTTATTCTCTGATTTTCTTAGTCGATTACCATGCTAATTGCGATTGTGAAAGGTGATTCTTTGTGCTTATCCTATCATGTGTAAGGTTCATTAAATGTTCGAATATGTCAATATGGCAGTATGTGCTACTAAATGAATCAATGTTAACGTACCCTAATGTGGGAATGTATCTAATTGCTAAGGGTCGACTGTGGAAAATGATGAAAAGAAATTGTGGATTATTGTTCCTTGACTTCATATAGTTGTTGGTTGATATGAACTTATATTCTTGATGATGAAGATCCCTGTGATATAATTTTTTGTTATTGTTGCTATCAAATATGGTTGTACGGTGGGATCAGGTTGCGTGCCACAACACGAAGTAATAAGGGTGGAGAGGTAATAAGGGCGAAATGTGATTGTACGGTGGGATCGGGTTGCGCGCCGCAACACGAAGTAATAAGGATAGAGGGGTAATAAGGGTGAAATGTGAATGTACAGTGTGATCGGTTTGCGCGCTGCAACATATGAACAATTGAAATGAGTAACTGTGGAATCTTCATTTGTGATTTTCTGTATATCTGTGTGGTATTTGTGTGGTTACTCTGACTGTCTTCCAATTGTGTACTGTTTGATTTTACTTAGAATAAACTTTGTTCATACATACTAGTACTATTCAAAGGTACTAACGTCCCTTTTGCCGAGGGTGCTACATCTTTTATATGGATGTAGGTGGTCCCACCGCAGGTAGCTCAGACCGCCGATAGTGGTGCCTCCCTTTCGTTCCTTCAGCAGATCCGGTGAGCCCCATTTCCTCTGAGCCATGTGTAGTCTATATCGTCTCTTTTGTATATGTTGCGTCTTCTAAGGTATAGTCGGGGCATTGTTGCCGGCAAGTATTGCGTGAACTCTTAGCACACTTAGAGGCTCCGTAGACATGATGTGGGTTGTACATATATGTATTTTGAGCAGTAACTGTGTTTACTAGTAATCGTGGTCCGAATTGGAATTATTGTATGTTTTGTGATTTCCAAATGTTGAAAGGATAAAGGATGAAATGAACTCAAATGGTAAATTCATGCTTAAACTCTAAATTGCTAATTCATGTGGAATAATATATATTGTAAACACGGGGTAACGCATTGGGCAGGAAAGGCAATCTAGGTCCGCTTGACTGGGATCATCCGGTTGGGCGCCGGTCTCGTTCCTCCATTTTTGGGCGTGACAATTGACTCCTCCCTGCATGAGACTAAGCATTGTCTCAAATTTTGCATGAGACTAAGCCCTGCCTCTTCATCTGCATAAGGCTAAGCATTGCCTTCTCCTAGCATGAGACTAAGCAATATCTCAAATTTTGCATGAGGCTAAGCCCTGCCTCTTTCTCTGCATAAGACTAAGCATTGCCTTCCCAGCACGAGACTAATCATTGTCTCTATTTACATAAACACAAATGTTGCACTATTATAAACCTTGCATTATTTTTTTTCGGGGCAAACCTTTACACCCGATTCTACGCAAGACTAAGCTCAGTCTTGTTTTATCTCTGGCACCATGTATCTGCATCTCATAGGTTGATATATAGCCAATTTGACAAAGGCATCATAGTCCGAAAGCATCATCCTCATAGTCGGAAGACACCATGTCATGGTCTGAGGATCTCTTGATCTTTCACATCATTATTCAAAGGCATCATGGTTTAGAGGCACCATCTTCATAGCCCGAGAACATCATTTCATGCCTTGTGAATCCTTTACCGCACAATTCATGTCCCGGGACATCATGGTCTAAGGACTCCATCCTCACTGTCCAAAGACAATCTCTATGGTCCAAAGGGAATTTGCATCATGTTTAAATTTACAAAAAAAAAATCTATATGCACATATTGTGTTTTGAGTTTGCAGGTGATCCGAAAGGTAACCGTTATCCTAATGGGAGAAATCTTTGCTCCAGTTTCCACTGAATATTCATATCCTTCCATTAGTTCAAACATAACCGATTCTCATCTGATACCCGCTAAAATATCCATAATCATTCTCAATCCCGATTTGTCGTATCCAGAATATTTTGTCCGCTCTTATAAACAACTCTGTCAGTTTATTCCACCGTCGGATCCAGAACTACACATGACCTGATTCTTGTAAAACCAAGGATAAGTAGGTAGGTCAAAACCCAAAGTGCAATCTATATTTTAAAATCACTTCATTCGATCAAATCGGTCATCATTTCTTTACCTGACAACTCTATCATCCTTTCCAGGTGAAGAGGGGCAGCTGTTGATACCCAATTTTTTCCTTATATTTCTAAAAAAAAAAAAAATATATATATATATATACACATTCAAAATAATATATTTGCATCATCATCTAGTTTATAAACCTACACAAGTATTTTCTTCATAATTTTCCACAATTTTTAAAAGGCTTTAAATCAATTTCTTTTTGCATTTTTATAAATATCCAATAATTATCCTTTAAATTAATTTTGTGATGATTTGATCTCAACATTTACACCAACATGCATGTTTTTAAATATTTTATTTCATCTCTCATAATTACTTACATTTTTAGTCTAATTGCACATCTTTACAATAATAGCCTATATTCATGTATAATTGTCACGCCCCAAAATCGAGAGACGCGACCGACACTCAACCAGGTGACCCCAGTCAAGCGAACCTGATTTTCCTTTCCTATCCCACGCGTTACCCCGTGATTTCAATACACATTATTCAACTAAAATATCCACTTATAGCTTAAGAAAAAACTTTCAACTTGAATTCACTTCTACTTATCATCATTACTAACACATGATACCAAATACTTACAAAATACATACAACATTAACAACGTGGACAACAATATATATACTTTCCCCACATTGTGTCTACGGAGCCTCTACAAGTACAAAAGATTTATATACTACTTGCCGGCAACAAGGTCCCGGCTATACCTTACACTACACCATAAACTCAAAATAAGGTGACATGAGCCACACGTGGCCCCGGGAGGAAGTGGGGCTCAATAGAACAACTGATGGAAAGGAGAGGAGGCACTACTAACGGTGGGCTGAATTACCTGCTGCAGAACAACCTACATTCATATAAGAAAATGTAGCGCCCCCGGCAAAAAGGACATTAGTACTGTGGAATAGTAGTAGTATGTATGAACAAACTTTATCCCAAGTACAATCAACAATACACAAGTAAGAAACAGTAATAGAACAAATCAATCAATGCACGTGGAAAAGAACAACCAAATCATCAACTTTCACAATCTCTCATTTTCCCCTTTCAACATTTCCGTATTCAAGAGTTTCCCCGATTTTTCATTTCGATGGTGATAACGATCACATTCCATCCTTATTACCTCGGCCTCCCTTATTACCTCGGCCTCCCTTACACCCTCGGCCACCCTTATTTCCTCGGCAACCCTTATTACCTCGGCCTCCCTTATTCCCTCGACCACCCATATTTCCTCGGCCACCCTTATTACCTCGTATCTTATTATCTTTATTAGTCCGTGTTGCAAGGCGCAGCCCAATCCCACCCGACAATCATATTCTGTAACAATTAACCACAACAATCAATCACAAGAATCAATATTTCAAGGAACACAAGTTCATATCAACAATTTATTTATTTGGGCCCAAACCACCACAATTCTTACCAAGCAGAAATTCATGTACACGGTATTTCCATAATCGTTCAACTCATTTACATCGTTTCACAATATCCTTTTTCCATTTCTTTCCGCGCACGACTTTTAGCCATTTTACACATTCCCACATTTGGGCACATCATTAATTTTTCATTCATTACACATCCTTTCATATAGATACCCTTTAGCATTTACGAGCTTTGCACAGAATGAAATAGGCACATAAAAACACTTCTCACAACTTCATATAGTGTGGTAGCATGACAGTCAACTAGGACAATCAGACAATAGAATCTTACGTCTCATCACGCTGAACAATCAATTCACATATTTTCAAACAAGGTACACATACCATATACTCGGACCCAACAAGAGGATTCTACAAAGATTAAAGTTGTCCATACATACCTGGGGTCGAAATCCCTTTCTAACTTTTACTCTCAAATCACCGGACCGACTAGCACCTTCAATTTAATTCACAATGCGGCACATTTAAACCTAGAATTAGGAATCATGAACATGTTTTGAACTCATTTGAGCTTTCTATCAAACACTAGGTGTTCCCTTAGATTAAATAACCTCTTTTTAATGAAAGGTTACTCCAACCTATTTTCCTTTACTAGATTATGATAAATTGGGTACGTGCATGCAAGATTCTTAACCCCATCGTTATGAACTATCCTACCCATGTTTCGTTTTAACAAAAATCTGGAAATTTAGAGTTAGTGGGGTAGAAGCTTACCTCTTAGAGTGAAGAAATTTGTGTTCTACTTGATTAGTTCCAAGCTTGAGTGATGAAGGAAGACCAATTGATGAAGTTGGGACTTTCTCTCTCTAGAACCCACTCTTTCCTCTCTCTAATATCTCAAAAAAATAGTTAAAAATGAAGGGGAGTACTTTAATGAACTGGGGTCGGGTTTTAAAAATTAGGAAAAATAGGGCCTCACACAAGAATGCGGTCAGGAATGCGATCGCATTCCTGACATGACGTCCGCAGATTCGACCGCATAATGTCCCTCAAGATGGGCCAAAATTCGAAACACACTTCCCAGGTATGCGACAATTGTGCGGTCCGCATACATGTTATGTGATCGCATACTGGACCGCATAGTTGACTTCAAATGGGGCAGTGATCTGCCCAGGTATGCGACCTTTGTGCAATCGCATAGTGCGTCGCATAACGCCCACTTTGTGGAAAATTATAGGGTACTTTTTACTCAATTTAGGTCTGTTTCAAAAATTCCCACAATAAAAATAACTCGGTGACTCGTTCAGCATTATTTTTAAACAAGAAAATTTTACGGGTCTTTACATCCTCTCCCTCCCCCTTAAAAATCATTTGTCCTCGAATGAGGGTTTTGGAAATCATTTAGTTTTGAAAGCATGATGTGCAACTTCCAGATTTTTACTAACTCCAATATTTCAGAAAAAATTTCGCCAGAGTCCCCTTTGTAACTAGGCCTATCTACTTGTCAAAGAGCCCCCGAAACACATTTCCAAGCACCATTACACGGTTTTAATCACCCAATAACTCACACACAACGTTGTTACCTCAACAATTTGCAAATATTCAATCATTTTGTCAACTACACATAGCTCTTTCTTCTTATACCACAAATTTGCACACGGTTCACATTTTGCACATAACTTTGTCGTTTTAATGAGTCCCATACAACCCAATCACCCCAATAAACTATATTCATTTCAATTAATCATTACCAACCTACTCTACCATTAATCGCTTGCCTAACACATACGTTCCACAAAACTTTCATTTACCTCAAGGGTTGCACACTACCCCAAATAGAACAACAAGTTCAGTTTTAGCACACATTGGGAAATTACAGCAATAAGGAAATTAGGGGAAGATGGGGTGCTTTTGCATAGAACCGAACATAAAGTATAATTTTCTTAGAGATGACAGTTCTGACGAACACTACTAGACTTATTCAAACAAATGGGGATATTTTTATTTCATCACATCTTCCGCTCCCCACGTGTCTTCCTAAATGTGCTGACTATGCCACAACACTTTAACTGAAGCAATTTCTTTGTTCCTCAATCTACAGACTTGTCTATCAAGAATGGCAACCAGAATCTCTTCATACGATAATTCTTCATTAACCACAATAGCCTCAACTAGAACGATGGCTGATGGATCTCCAACCACTTTCTTCAACATGGACACGTGGAACACGGGGTGCACTAATGACAATTCAGGGGGTAATTCCAACCTATAAGCCACTTTTCCTATCCTTTGAGAAATCCGACATGGCCCGACATACCTTGGGCTCAATTTCCTTTTCTTCCCAAACCGCATCACTCCCTTGATGGGAGATACCTTCAAGAATACCCAATCATCAACTTAGAATTCCAATTCTCTTCGACGAACGTCCGCATAGGATTTTTGATGGCTCTGAGCGGTTTTCATCCTCTCCTGAATGACTCTGACTTTTTCCAATGCCTGGTGCACAAGATCTGGCCCTAACAATTCTGTTTACTAACCAAGAACCACCGAATCGGAGATCTACACCTCCTTCCGTACAATGCCTCAAATGGGGCCATCTAAATACTAGCGTGAAAGCTGTTATTGTAAGCAAATTCGATAAGCGGTAATGATCATCCCAACTACCCTTGAAGTCCAATACACAAGCCTGTAACATATCTTCAAGGGTCTGAATAGTCCTCTCTACCTCACCATCAGTCTGCGGGTGGAAAGTTGTGCTGAGATTTACCTGAGTACCCAAACCTTGCTGAAATTTCCTCCAAAAGTTAGTTGTGAACTGGGCTCCTCGATCTGAAATAATAGAGACTGGAGTACCATGAAGCTTGACTATTTCCTTGGTATACAACTGAGCGTATTGTTCTGCAGTATCGGTGGACTTGACCGGCAAGAAATGAGCTGATTTCGTGAGTCGATCGACCATCACCCAAATCGAGTCGAACTTGCGCTGAGAGCGAGGTAACCCTACAACTAAGTCCATGTTGATCATTTCCCAGTTCCACATTGGAATTTCCATAAGCTGAGTTAGCCCACCAGGCCTCTGGTGCTCGGCCTTCACCTATTGACAATTCGGACATTTTGATACAAAGTCCGCCACACCTCTTCTACCGCTCCACCAATAAATCTCCTGGAGATCTTGATACATCTTTGTAGAACCTGGGTGCACGAAATACTTGGAATTGTGAGCTTCCGCCATCACCCTCTCCCGAGGATTATCCACATCAGGAACACATAGCTTTTCTTGGAACCGCAAAACACCATCATCGCTTCCGAGTAAAAATGCCGAAATCTTGCTATTCAAAACTGCCTCATTTAACTACGCCAATGTTGGATCAATAAACTGCTTCTCCTTGACTTCCGCTACAAGTGATGATTCTGCCCTATTATGCACCATGACTTTCCCCTCGTCTGAGGTCGAGAGAAATACCCCTAGACTAGCCAATTAACAAACCTCCCGAGCCAACGGCCTCTGATCTCCCTCCAAATGAGCTAGACTACCCATAAACTTCCGACTGAGAGCGTCGGCCACTACATTTGCTTTCCCTGGATGGTACAGAATGTTCATATCATAATCCTTAAGCAATTCTAACCATTGTCGCTGCCTTAAATTCAACTCCTTCTACTTGAACAAATATTGGAGACTCTTGTGGTCTGAGAACACGTCCACGTGGACCCCGTACAAATAATGCCGCCAGATTTTTAATGCAAACACAACTGCCGTGAGTTCTAAATCATGCGCCGGATAATTCTTCTCCTGATTCTTGAGTTGCCTGGAAGCATAGGCTATAACCTTCCCGTGCTGTATCAATACACATCCCAAACCAACCCTTTAAGCATCGCAATAAACTACAAATCCCTCCGTGCCTTCTGGCAAAGTTAACACCGGTGCTGAAGTCAATCTTCATTTCAATTCCTAAAAGCTCTTCTCACAAGTGTCAGACCATTGGAACTTAGTTGCCTTCTGCGTCAATTTAGTCAATGGGGAGGCGAGGGTAGAGAACCCCTCCACAAACCTCCGATAATACCCAACTAGACCCAAGAAACTGCAAATCTCTGTCGGGGTCGTTGGTCTAGGCCAATCCTTCACCGCTGTGATCTTCTGGGGATCAACATTAATCCCTTCTCTAGAAACAACATGACCCAAAAATGTGACTGACTCCAACCAAAATTCACATTTTGAAAACTTGTCATACAATTGGTGCTAATGAAGAGTCTGCAGAACTACCCTGAGGTGATTAGCATGATCCTTCCGACTGCGCGAGTAGAAAATGATGTCATCAATAAAAACAATCACGAAGGAGTCAAGAAACGGTTTGAAAACTCGATTTATAAGATCCATGAAAGCCGTTGGAGCAATGGTCAGTCAAAGGACATTACCAAAAATTCAAAATGGCCATAACGAGTTCTGAAGGCGGTCTTAGGAATATCCTGCCCTCTGATCTTCAACTGGTGATATCCTGACCGTAAATCAATTTTTGAGAAGAACCTCGCACACTGCAATTGGTCAAAAAAAAATCTATCTGAGGTAATAGATACTTATTTTTGATAGTGACTTTGTTGAGCTGCCGATAATCAATACACATCCGAAGCAACCCATCCTTCTTCCTGACGAAAAGAACTGGAGCGCCCCACGGTGACACACTCGGCCAAATGAACCCCTTCTCTAATAAGTCTTTCAACTAATCCTTTAACTCCCTCAACTCTTCTGGCGCCATTCTGTATGGTGGAATAGATATTTGTTGCGTATCTAGAAATACATCAATCCCGAAAACGATCTCTCTATCTAGCGGAATCCCTAGAAGCTCGTCCGAAAATACTTCAAGAAACTCATTCACGAGTGGGATGGACTCGGGGGCAGACACTTCTGAAGTGGTTTCCGCAACCCGGACCAAATGATAAACACACCCCTTTGTAATCATCTTCGAGGCCTTAAGGTAGGAAATAAAACTACCTTTTGGCACCACACCATTCCCTTTCCACTCAATAACTGACTCATTAGGAAACTCTAGTCTCATAATTCTGGTTCGGCAGACGAGTTTAGCAAAGCACGAGTAAAGCTAATACATTCCCATGATAACATCAACATCTACCATTCCAAGCTCGATAAGATCGGCCGTGGTATCTCGACCACACACCGTGACAACACAATTCCTATAGACTCGCGCGACTGTAATGGAATCACCAATCGAAGTCAAAACAGAGAACGGCTCATGAAGTTGTTCGGGTTCTATCCCAAAACTTGAAGCAATAAATGGGATAACATAGGACAAGGAGGACCCTGGATCAATAAGAGCATAACAATCAAGGGCTTGAACAGCCAGAATACGTGTAACAACATCTGGAGAAGCCTCCGCACTCTGGCGACTACTCAAAGCATAGAACCGGATGGGTCCACCTCTACCACGAGCTCCACAGCTAACTGCACCACGCCCTGCTAGATCTGGAGGACGTATTGAAGTTATGGCGACTGAAGAACCGGACGGCTGAGCAAAACCACTACCCATGCCCCGACTGGGCGCACGGCAATATCGCCTAATATGACCTCTCACCCCACACCCGTAGCATATCGGGATATCCAGGTAACAAGGCTTGGTATGGAACCTCCAACACTTAGGGAATGGAGCCCTCCTCTGCTGCTCTTACCTCCCTTCTGGACGACCGGACTGATGGGACCTCCTACTGTATGATCCTGGTCCCCAGCGACTATTCTGCTGACAATGGTGCACTGATGGCGATGCACTGGATCAGGACTGATCATAAGACCGGGATGGCCTTGATGGTCCTCTCCCCTGAACTGGTCTCCCTCGTCCAACTGAACTCCCCAAGTGGCCCGCTGGCCAGGCCTTACTAATACTCTCCCTCTCTGA
This sequence comes from Nicotiana knightiana, assembly GCA_005239525.1. Classification (NCBI taxonomy): domain Eukaryota; kingdom Viridiplantae; phylum Streptophyta; class Magnoliopsida; order Solanales; family Solanaceae; genus Nicotiana; species Nicotiana knightiana. Next base: position 32,136 of record ML396358.1, on the reverse strand, counting down.
CCTTATCTTCAATTTCCTAGCCTCCATGGCCTGGGCGAATCCCACTATCTTACCATAATTCATGTCTGAATGCAAGGCAGCTGTAGCAGCTTCATTCACAACCAAATGACTGAGGCCCTGAATAAACCGCCAAACTCTAGCACCCATAGTCGATACCAACTGAGGACCGTACTTGGACAACCTCATGAACTCCATGTGGTACTCCCACACACTCACATTACCCTGCTTGAGAACCTAAAACTCTGTAGAACGGGCGGCCATAGCCTCGGCAAGCAAGAAATGATCTATGAAAGCATCAACGAACTCATTCCATCTCGCTGGAGGAATTCCCTACCCACGGGAATTCTCCCACATCTCAAACCATGAATACGCTGCTCCCATCAGCCTGTAAGATGCTAACACAACCCCCTCTGTCTCTGTATCCTTCATAACCCGAAGCGTCTTGCACATTATCTAGAAAATCCTGCAGATCGGCCTCCGGATCAATACCTGAGAACTCTGGAGGGGCCAACCGCAGAAACTGGTTGACTCTGGAACCGGTGGAATCTCCCTGTCCGCTAGAGGATGAAGGGGCAGCATGAGATCCTTGGTCCTGAGCGGCCACTAACTGAGTCAACATATGAATAGCTCCCCTGAGGTCCCTATCAGAAGTACCGGGACCTGAAGCTGGAACCGATGAAGGATCAGGAATACCAGGGGGAGGGGTTGCATCACCCTCTGCCGCAGTAGGAATAGGAACACTCTGGTCTGGAACAGAAAGGCCAGGTGGATTCAAAGTCGGGGACTCGCTCTCGCCCGCACCATTGGGTACAGATTTCACAGCCACACTCTGGATGGCATCGGCCTCTAGGCTGAGCTGAGCTCTCTTCTTTGGCGCCATAACTGATAATTTTGGAATAGAGCACGAGTTAGACAAGAATACTTTCACTTTCCGCTTCACCGCACGATATAGAATATCAATGAAAAGGGTGTTTCCTAAATGTCCATGTAGCCCCCTAATTATAGATGTGGTCGACAACACACCGATAAGAAGGGCTCTATTAGACATGGATCCGGGGCATCCTAGGAAACTTTTAAAACCTTAGGCTCTGATACCAAATTTGTCACGGCCCAAACTCGAGGGACGCAACCGGCATACAACCGGGTGACCCCAGTCAAGCGAACCTGATTTGCCTTTCCTATCCCACGTGTTACCCCGTGATTTCAATACACCTTATTCAACTAAAATAGCAACTTATAGCTTAAGCATAAACTTTCAACTTGAATTCACTTCCACTTTCATCATTACTAACACATGATACCAAATATTTAAAAATTGCATACAACATTAACAACGTGGACCACGATTCCAAACCGTACGTTTACTACCCAAAATACATATATACTTTCCCCACATTGTGTCTACGGAGCCTCTACAAGTACAAAATATTTATATACTACTTGTCGGTAACAAGACCCCGGCTATACCTTACACTACACCATAAACTCAAAATAAGGTGACATGAGCCACACGTGGCGCCGGGAGGAAGTGGGGCTCACCAGAACAGCTGACGGAAAGGAGAGGATGCACTACTGACGGTGGGCTGAATTACCTTCTGCAGAACCACCTACATTCATATAAGAAAATGTAGCGCCCCCGGCAAAAGGTACGTTAGTACTGTGGAATAGTACTAGTATGTATGAACAAACTTTATCCCAAGTACAATCAACAATACACAAGTAAGAAACAGCAATAGAACTAATCAATCAATGCACGTGGAAAAGAACAACCAAATCATCAAGTTTCACAATCTCTCCTTTTCCCCTTTCAACATTTCTATATTCAATAGTTTCCCCGATTTTCATTTCGATGGTGATAACGATCACATTCCGTCCTTATTACCTCGTCCTCCCTTATTACCTCATCCGCCCTTATTCCCTCGGCCACCCTTATTACCTCACATCTTATTATCTTTATTAGTTCGTGTTGCAGCGTGCAACCCGATCCCACCCGACAATCATATTCTGTAACAATTAACCACAACAATCAATCACAAGAATCAACATTTCAAGGAACACAAGTTCATATCAACAATTTATTTATTTGGGCCCAAACCACCACAGTTCTTACCAAGAAGAAATTCATGTACACGGTATTGCCATAATCGTTCAACTCATTTACATCGTTTCACACTACCCTTTTTCCATTACTTTCCGCGCACGGATTTTAGCCATTTTACACATTCCCACATTTGGGAACATCATCAATCTTTCATTTATTACACATCTTTTCATATCGATACCCTTTAGCATTTACGAGCTTTGTACATAATGAAATAGGCACATAAAAACACTTCTCACAACTTCATATAGCACCGTAGCATGACAGTCAACTAGGACAATCAGAGAATAGAATCGTACGTCTCATCACGTTTGAACAATCAATTCACATATCTCCAAACAAGGTACACATCCCATATACTCGTAACCAACAAGAGGATTCTACAAAGATTAAAGTTGTCCATACATACCTGGGGTCGAAATCCCTTTCTAACTTTTACTCTCAAATCACCGGACCGACTAGCACCTTCAATTTAATTCACAATGCGGCACATTTAAACCTAGAATTAGGAATCATGAACATGTTTTGAACTCATTTGATCTTTCTATCAAACACTAGGTGTTCCCTTAGATTAAATAACCTCTTTTTAATGAAAGGTTACTCCAACCTATTTTCCTTTACTAGATTATGATAAATTGGGTACGTGCATGCAAGATTCTTAACCCCATCGTTATGAACTATCCTACCCATGTTTCGTTTTAACAAAAATCTGGAAATTTAGAGTTAGTGGGGTAGAAGCTTACCTCTTAGAGTGAAGAAATTTGTGTTCTACTTGATTAGTTCCAAGCTTGAGTGATGAAGGAAGACCAATTTGATGAAGTTGGGACTTTATCTCTCTAGAACCCACTCTTTCCTCTCTCTAATATCTTAGAAGAATGGTTAAAAATGAAGGGGAGGGGTATTTTAATGAACTGGGTCAGGTTTTAATAATTAGGAAAAATAGGGACCGACACAAGAATGCGGTTAGGAATGTGATCGCATTCCTGACATGCGGTCCGCAAATTCGACCGCATAATGGCCCAAAGATGGGCCAATATTTGAAACACACTGCCCAGGTATGCGACAATTGTGGAGTCCGCATACACGTTTGACCGCATAGTTGACTTCAAACGGGGCAGTGATCTGCCTAGGTAAGCGATCGTTGTGCGGTCCACATACACGTTGTGCGATCGCATAGAGCGTTACATAACACCCACTTTCTGAAAAATTATATTCTTTAAGTCTCGGGGTACTTTTTACTCAATTTAGGTCTGTTTCAAAATTTTCCACAATAAAAACAACTCGGGGACTCGTTCGGCATTATTTTTAAACAAGAAAATTTTATGGGTCTTTACAATAATTACATTATTTATGAAAAAAATATCTTTTATATTTTTATAATATTAAGTTATTATTATAATCATTTTAGTGCACAAATAACATTATTTGTTAATTACTTTTACAAATTATTTTGGTAAAATCTTGGATAGTTAAACAATAGCCTTTTCTAGCCAATCATGGACCACAGTAGTGTCCCAAGGCTTAGCCCAGTCCGCCATAGCCCAACCCAAAACCCGGGTACCTCCGGTCGGTACCCGTTTCTTTAACCTACCTCAGCCTCATTTTAAAATCATGGCCATTGATCTCTAAGATCAATGGCCTACAATTAACCTACCGCTTTTATTGCCCAACCCCAAACCCTAATTCCTCATTCCCTCTAAATCCGCCGCCCTCAAACTCTCTCAAACGCTCTCTTCGTCCCTGAAACACTAGCAACGGCACCTCTAATCCCCTTCGATTCTAACCCATATATGGAATTAAACATCGATTCCCTTACCTTATCGACCCCTCTTCGCTATTGGATACTCGTTTACGGTATTAAATAATTGCTTGCCTAACATGGCATGCCGGTTTCTTTCTTTCTGCACCAAATCTGGTCCAGACCTTCACTTTTTTCCGTCTATGTTCATTTTCGTCTCTTTAGGGTTAAGATCTTTCTAGATCTGTCATAGTTCTCTATTTCTTTTTAAATATTTTTCTTTAATGTTTTCGTAGTGCATCTTTATTGTGATTCTTATTGAGAATTTTGACTAATTTTTACCCTAAATTAGGGTTTTCAATTATGCAAAATCAAACAAAATTTGATTCAATCTTTAATGTTTCAATTTATCCATCTCTATGCATCTTTAATATAGCTTTTCCTTTGATTATTTCCTCCAATTTTACTTACTCTATACTTAGGGGTTTTCGATTCATCAAACCTTTTTAATTCTTTAATTGTTTGTTAAAAGCTCTATTTTGCGCGTCTATTCTTACTTGTATTTTCTGCCGGTTTGTATGTCTTTACCTAAAATAAGGTTCTGAGTTTTCTTTCCTTAGTTAACTGTCAGAAGCTTTCCTTGATTGATTATTACCTTATTTGTGTTCTCTAGTCTAGTGCTATTTAAACCCCTCCCCCATTTTCCCGTTGAACAAGACTTAGAACTGGTGAATCCTCTGACTACTAAACAATATATTGTATATTGTTGTTCTATTTTGCTTTGATTCCTGGCGTGCTGGAAGCCAAGGCAAGAAATCATCTTGATTGTTTGTTGTTGTTGATGTTCATTGTTGCATTGCTTAACCTCTTTATGTTTCATCTGAACTAGTAAGTTGTTGAACCTATTTTTACTTTATCATCCCTTCAATATGTTATTGTTATTTTATTAGTTTCTTTCTGTATTCTAGACATGTTTAACTCAGTAGATTAATTGATAAAATCTGATTAATTATGTGTAACTTAAGACTGCCATTGGGTATTAAGTATGTTTTGACACTAGTTCACCATGTAGGCTCCTTAGTTTGTTGTTAAATCTGTTATCATGTTATTTATTTGATTATGTGCTCACCATTCTATAATCACTTTGTTAATGCCTACCGATAACCAATGTTCTTCTTGACTCATTAATTCATCAGTGAACTCCCTTTCTATGATTCGAATTTCCTACAACCTTTTGTGAAGCATGCTTATGAATTGGTCCTTATCATTTTATGACTTTGTTAATCTTCAAACTTGTTAGTTTCAAGTATGCTTAGTTTAAAAGCGTTTGTCTCTGTTATATGTGTGATTCTATCCCTAAGTATGCTTCTGAATCCTGCCCTGCACTCTTCTAAATCCTAATTCTTTGCTAGGTGAAAGCAAAAGTAATCTAACTACTGTCTTTGGCCTTCTTGGTGTGAGCACTGCTCAGGGTTCTTATGAGACCCTCGTGAACTCTGACATGCCAAGATTTGGTCAATAACTTTTCCTTGAATTGGTTCTGATCTTTTCACTCTAGTGTGAGCACTGCCTGGGGTTCGTGAAGTCCCTGGGAACTCTAACACACTAGAGGACTGGGCTTGGTATGCTTCTTCTGTAAAATAGAAGTGAGTCAATCATTTTGTGGTTCTATGAACACTGGCTTTAGAGAAGTTGCGAATTGAAGGGCCTGTCCCATCCAGATGTTATTTTAGGCCTGTTGAAGGCTTCCTATAGTTTACTATAGACCTGCCTATAGGGATTTCATTTTGGATCGAACAAATTCTATGAATATCTTGTTTACTTTACTTCACACGACTAGAAACCATGCCTATAGGAAATGCAATAATCTAGTTTAAATTACAGCATAATCACATCTGTTCGCTTAGAAATCATGTTTTTAGGCCTTAATAAATTATCACACTCGCCTAGTTAATATGCATGTCATTAGGAATTAACAACAATCTCAATTACTAAACATAGAACTCATGCTCATAGGGATAACTATCATTTGTGCCAAAATGCTAAAACTGGAATCTGCCTAAACACCTTGTTAACTACCACTAGAAAGCATGCCTATAGGAGTAAGTAATAATTCTGAGCTTTGTTGTTATCAATTGTCGATTAAATCACTTAGATAACCTGCATATAGTTCAAATGCTCTAATTGATTAAATTGTCAATACGCTAACATGTTTTGCGTGCATTTGCTACCTTATATGCGGGGGCTAAGTTGAGCCTTTGTCTGCTTTTGTATGAAAGTCCAATATGTTTTGTATGTCGCTTAGTTTTACAATTTTTGAGCTGAGTCTAGAACCATCGAAGGAATAGAGGTCCCAATGCCTCCAGGACCATAGGTGAGGGACGGGTAGTGCACGTACAGGACACGTGTGAGAATTGATTAGAGCGCTTTAGGTAAAAACTTGAAGATAGTAATCGGGTAGCAGGAGATGATAGTTTGTGCCCGCTGAATAATATGGGTAACACCCCGTCTTGGGGATTTACGAAGTATTATTTATGTTGCATGGAGTGATCCTTTAGGTTAAAAAATTTAGGAATCCCATCCCTATTAAATAGTTCACTCACTTCTTTATTAGACTAATCCACATAAGTTAAGTTCGGTCGAGACCCAGTTTGGACCTCGAGGGGTGCCTAACACCTTCCCCTCGAGGTACTTTGATCCCTTACCCGATCTCTGGTGATGCAGACTAGTTAAATCAAAGTTACTTGAAAATAGGTGCCCTAACGCACCTCAAAATCGTTAGGTGGAGACTCTTCTCTTTTAATCCCATTTAAAAGAGTTGTCACATGTCGAAACTGATTTCGCAAGAAAAAGGGTCGCGAAAAATATGATAAGTCCTCCCCTCACAATTGGTTTAGGATTAGAAACCATCTAATAACTTTTGACGTGTGGTATATGATTAATTTCTCTACCACAATGCAAAAGATAGGTTTTACAAAGAAGATTGGGAATATGTGTTAGTTTTTCTAACATTTGGGGATGGAATAAACATCTGGAAAATATGCTATATGAATCGAATTGTCATGATCCTCACTTAGAAGATAATTCAAGTCAAATGCCAGAAGCATTTGCTGATCAAAAATTAAATATGATATTTCAGCTGCAAATGATCCTATTATAATTAAAGTCCCTGAAGGATAGACTTTACTGTGCGCATGAAGCATGGTAGCCCAATCGGTTCCAAAGGTAACAGTCCTTGAAAAGGATAAGATCAAATGATCAAAATGATCATAATAAGGAGGAATAAGATCTGGAAGAGCCCACGACATAACATTTCATGAAACTCCTAATGAAGTTCAGGTACCTGAAAATAAAAAAGAAGTGATGAGGTCTCAACAAGTTATGTTGCTTGCAAACCAATACGAAATACTCGTCGATGATATATTTGATACAATATAGTGCACAGTATTATAAAAGATTGCGAGGATCGGACCTTCAGTCCAGATACCTGAAGATGTCATGCCATTTAAATGCAAGTCATAACCTATATGACTTATTTGATCAATTCTATATGAAGATACCTGAATGATTTAAATCGCCTGAAGCATATATTTCAAAGTATCGAGAAATGTATTCAATCAGATTACACAAATCTTTTTACGGTTTAAAGGAATATGGGCGCATATGGTATAATCCCTCAATAAATATTTGCTAGAAGAAGGTTACATAAGTGATGTTATTTGTCCATGTATTTTTAAATAATAAAAATATCATCAGAATTTGTTATACTTGCTGCTTATGTTGATGACATAAATCTTGTTGGAACTCCAGAAGAGCTCCTAAAGGAAATTGAATATCTTAAGAAAAAAATTGTGATGAAAGATCTTGATAAGACAAAACATTGTTTTGGTCTGCAAATTGAATATTTAGCTGTGATTACCCATAAGGTCATCCCTTATTTTATAAGCCAAAACAGTGTTCCAAGGCCTTGAAATCCTTCTTTTATCTTACCTCGTTTTGTATGCACGGCCCGGGCGTATAGCTGGGAAGCTTTTATATGAAAAACTGAGAAAATGCTAGTTTTTGCCTAAAATTTTTTATTTAAGTTGACTTCGGTCAACATTTTGGGAAAACAAACCCGGGCCCATGATTTGACGGTTCAAGAGGGTCCTTAGGAAAATATGGGACTTGACTTATGCCCGGAATCGAATTTCGAGGTCCCAAGCCCGTGACATGAATTTTTGAAAGAAATTGTTTTTCTGAAAATATAAAGATTTTAGAAATTTGATTATATTTGAAATATATGGTATCGGGCCCATATTTTGGTTCTGGAGCCCGTTACAGGTTCAATATGATAATTATAATATGTCTATAAAATTTTGTAAGAAACGGAAGTCTTATGACGTCATTCGGACCCGTAGTTGTGAAATTTGATACTTTAGAAGTTTTGGAATTTTTCTTTGATTTTAATGCTAAATTCGTTGTTTAAGATATTAATTTGGTGATTGGATCGCACGAGTAAGTCCGTAGGATATTTTTTGAGGTTGTGTGCATGTTTGGTTTGGAGCCCCGAGGGCTCGGGTGAGATTCAGATAGGCGTCGGGGTGATTTAAACTTAGAAAATCTGGTGTTTTTGGTTGTTGCTGGTGTCTGAGTTTTTGCTCTATGTGAACGCATGGTAACCCACGTGAACGCACATCACCAATTGGGAGAGGGCATATTTGCACTATGCGAATACCTAGAACCAGGTGCGAACGCGGAGCCTTAGGAGGTTACTCTACGCGAACGCACCCGGCCAGCCACGATCGCATAGTATAGTAAGGGGGTTGGGGGCTGGGGACTGGGGGCTGGGATAGTTTTAACACTGTGAAATTTCATCCCTTTTGATGCGAACGCGATGGGCAGGAGAGGGGCAGCCTATGCGAACACACAGGCCTTGTCGCGAACGCATAGCATATTTTTGCCCAGTCTTTTAAAAATAGACCAATTACGGGATTCTTCATAATTTTCATAACTCTTTCACTTAAACTCAAATGTGGGCGATTTTTGAAGGAGGATTTCACCACAAAACCATAGGTATGTGTTCTTAGACTCATTTTCTTCAACTTCCATTAACACCCATGAGATTTCTAGGCCTAAATCATGTTCTTAAGGGTAGAAAATTGGAGATTTGGGTAGAGTTAGGGCTTTTTGAATAATTGGAATTTAGACCTCATTTTGGGGTCGGATTCCGGAACTAATTATATATTCAGGCTCGTCGGTGAATGGGTGATCGGATTTTGCTTCGAACCTCGTGTTTTGACCAAGCGGGCCCAGGGTTGATTTTTGACTTTTTGGGAAGAATGATATAAATCCTATAATTAAGTGTTAGGATTGAAGTTTTTAGCATTTATTGATATTATTAAGTTAAATATGTCTAGATAAAAGTGAATTGGAGTCAAATTCAAAAAGGAAAGCGGTAATCGAGGCTTGAGTTTGGTCGTGGAATTCGAGGTAAGTGTTTGGCTTAACCTTAGCTTGAGGGAATAGGAGTTGTGTCCTATTTGCTACGTGTAAGTATCATGTTCAACGTATATGTGAGGTGACGAGTACCTATGCGTTGGTGTCAAGCATGCTCATGAGTCGAATATCGTGATTTATGTGGTTTTTCATAAGTAATATTTGAGTTTCACTTTATAATTATCCATGTTGGTGGAAATTCCTTGATATTGAATAGTGTTGAGTATTAGTTTCAGTTGAAGATTTTTATGTGAAGTTATGTACTAAGTGAGATTGGATATAGCTGTTTTCCCTTGTCGGGATGGTATTGATTCCACCGTTGACTCCCTTGCCGGGACGTTAGGGTTTTATTTCTGTTTACTCCATTATTTTTCCTTGTTGGATTGTTTTCATTTGATGTGTTTGGGTGAGGAAGAGTGTAAAAGCACGAAGGATTATTCCGTGCGTGAGATTTTGAGTGAATGTTAATGCACGAAGCGTGATGTCGTGTCGATAATGTGATTTTAAAAGCACGAAGGGTGATGTCGAGGTTGCCACCTTCAGTCTAGTGGAGACCCTGAGGTAGTCCTGCAGGCGTCCGTAGGCCTTGGCGTCCCCTCCTAATTATTTTTTATTTTGTTATAGTTATTTCATAAACAGTACTTATTTCATTCAGACCTTTATATGTATTATAAATCGAGTTTATAAACCTTGCTTCATTTTGTACTTTTATTCATGTTAGTGTTATATTTCACATGATGTTAGATAATAATGAAGGAATAAAGTAAATTAAACATCGATGTTGGCTTTCCTAGCGGGTTCAAAGTTAGGCACCATCACGGTCCCGACGGTGCGAAATTTGGGTCGTGACAAATTGGTATTGGAGCACTAGGTTGCTTAGGCCTCACAATTCATGGACGAGCTTAGTACAGTCTGAGGGATCGGTACGAAGACGTCTGTACTTATCCCCTAGAGGCTATAGAGTTTACGAATACCTTCACATGTATTCTTCTCTGTCGTGCGATTTGAATTCTAAATGCTAACTGAATTTCTATTCTATTCTCCCGCAGATGGCGAGAACACGTGCTTCTTCATCTACCGATCAGCAGCCCGAGCCTCCAGTTGCAGCTCCAATAAGAGGCCGGGAACGAGGCCAAGACCGTACTAGAGGCCGAGGTAGGGGCAGAGCTCAGCCTAGAGCAGCAACCCCAGTAGAGGAGCCTCAGGTAGAGTTTGCTGATGAGTTTCCTGCCCAGACAGTTTCGGTTGGACCAGCTTAGGTTCCAGGAGGGGTTCATTGCCACCCCGGTACTTCAGGATGCTATGGCCCATCTTCTGGGCCTCATGGAGAGCGTGGCTCAGGCATGTTTACTTCTTGCAGCACCAGCCATCTCTCAGGCTGGGGGAGGAGCCCAGACTCTCGCTACTTGCACTCCGGAGCAGTTGGCTTCTCAGTTTCAGACTCTAGTAGCTCAGCCAGCCGGAGTAGTTCAGCCGGGTATTGTGGCCCAGACCGGTGATGGAGCAGCTATGTCTGTTGATGCTTTGTGGAGGTTGGATAGGTTCACCAAGCTATTCACTACTACTTATAGACGTGCATCTTCAGAGGATCCCCAGGACTATTTGGATAGCTTCCATGAGGTTCTACGGAACATGGGGATAGTGGAGGCTAATGGTGTCGACTTTGCTACCTTTCGTCTGTCATGTCCCGCCAAGACTTGGTGGAGAGATTATTGTTTGTCCAGACCAGTTAAATCGCCGTCCTTGAGTTGGGCCCAGTTCACTCAGCTATTTCTGGAGAAGTTACTTCCTATCACTCAGAGAGAGGATCTACGGAGGCAGTTTGAGCGTCTCCAGCAGGGCTCTATGACCGTCACTCAGTACGAGACCAGATTTTTTAGCTTGGCCCGACATTCTATTATGATACTCCCCACCGAGCGAGAAAGGATAGGAGATTTATTGAGGGACTAGCTCAGCCGTTCAGATTGCAGATGGCCAAGGAAACAGGGAGTGAGATTTCTTTCCAGGATGCAGCCAATGTGGCCAGACGAGTTGAGATGGTTCTGTTTCAGGGGGTCATCAGAGGTCTGACAAGAGACCCTGTCATTTTGGCAGGTTCAGTGGTGCCTCATCTGGAGTCAGGGATTCTTTTGGTAGGGGCCACCCTCCTAGGCTGTTTCATTCGGCACTTCAGGTGTCTCGAGTGCTCCAGGTAGTCGTTGTTCTCATATGCAGTATTCTAATCAGTTGCCCTACAATGCACCATCAACTCCTATTAGTGCACCGCCGATTCAGGTTTTTCAGGGTGGTTACTCAAGTAGTCAGGGTCAGATTTAGGGTCAGCAGCCTCACTAGCTGAGGGCTTGTTATACTTGTGGTGATCAGAGGCATATTGCTAGATTTTGCCCTCGAGCCTCAAGAAGTTCTCAGCACTAGGGTTCTCGTGCCATGGTTCCAGTACCAAGTGTTCCACTGCCTGCTCAGCCATCTAGAGGTGGGGGTCGAGGTGTTAGAGGTGGAGGTCATTTCGTTAGAGGTTAAGGCCAGGCTGCTAGAGGTAGAGGTCAGTCAGTAGGAGGTCGTCCCAGGGATGTAGTTCAGACTGGTGGGCCCAGCCCCGATGTTATGCTATTCCAGCTAGACCTGAGACTGAGGCCTCCGATGCGATTATCACAGGTATGGTTTCAGTTTGCAGCAGAGATGCTTCAGTTTTATTTGATCCAGAGTCCACGTATTCCTATGTGTCATCTTATTTTTCTCCTTCTTTGGTTATGCCTCGTGATTCTATGAGTACTCTTGTATATGTGTCTACACCGGTGGGTGATTCTATTGTAGTAGATCGTGTCTACCATTCGTGTGTAGTGGTTATTGGTGGTCTTGAGACCACAGTGTAGATCTTCTGCTCCAAAATATGGTAGATTTTAATGCTATTTTAGGGATGGATTGGTTGTCGTCTTATCATGCCATACTGGACTGTCATGCCAAGACCGTTACATTAGCATTGAAAGGGTTACCTCGACTGGAGTGGAGGGGGACTCCTGGTTGTTCTTCCAGTAGGGTTATCTCATATATGAAGGATCGGCGCATGGTCGAGAAGGGGTGTTTTGCCTATTTGGCTTATGTTCGTGATTCTACTGCCGACGTTCCTTCTATGGAGTTTGTGCCCATAGTCCGTGAGTTTGCAAAAGTGTTTCATACAGACCTGTCGGGTATGCCACCCGAAAGGGATATTGACTTTTGCATTGAGTTGGCTCCGGGCACTCAGCCTACTTCTATCCTGCCATATCATATGGCCCCGCCGGAGTTGAAGAAGTTGAAAGAACAGTTGCAGAATTTTCTTGATAAAGGCTTCATTAAGCCTAGTGTCTTGCCTTGGGGTGCGCCGGTGTTGTTTGTTAAGAAGAATAATGGGTCGACGAGGATGTGTATAGATTATCGGCAATTGAACAAGGTTGCCATCAAGAACAAATATCCATTGCCGCGAATTGATTATTTGTTTGATCAGCTTCAGGGTGCCAAGGTATTTTCGAAGATTGATTTGAGATCTGGCTACCACCAGTTGAGGATTAGGGCATCAGATGTCCCTAAGACAGCTTTTCGCACTCGGTACGGGCATTATGAGTTCTTAGTGATGTAATTCGGGTTGACAAATGCCCCAGCTGCTTTTATGGACTTGATGAACCGAGTGTTCAGACCTTATTTGGATTCCTTCGTAATTTTCTTCATTGATGATATTCTAATCTATTCCCGCAGCTGGGAGGGGCACGAGCAGCACCTTCGAGTCGTTCTTCAGACTCTGAAGGACAGTCTGTTGTATGCTAAGTTTTCTAAGTGTGAGTTCTAGTTGAGCTCAATTGCATTCCTGGGTCATGTTGTGTCAGCAGAGGGTATCCAGGTGGATCCCAAGAAGATTTCAGCAGTCAAGGATTGGCCTAGACCCACGTCAGCTACAGAGATTCGGAGTTTCTTGGGCTTAGCAGGTTACTATCGTCGGTTTGTGGAAGGCTTTTCATCTATTCCAGCCCCGATGACCAGGTTGACTCAGAAGGGTGCCCAGTTCAGGTGGTCAGATGAGTGTGAGGCGAGCTTTCAGAAGCTCAAGACAGCTTTGACCACGGCACCGGTGTTGGTTTTGCCCACAGGTTCAGGGCCATATACTATGTATTGTGATGCTTCTCGGATTGGATTTGGCGCAGTGTTGATGCAGGATGACAAGGTTATAGCCTATGCTTCAAATCAGTTGAAGGTCCATGAGAAGAATTATCTAGGTCATGATTTGGAGTTAGCAACCATTTTTCACGCATTGAAGATTTGGAGGCATTATTTGTATGCCGTGTCATGTATGGTGTTCACGGATCACAAGAGTTTGCCATACTTGTTCAAGCAGAAGGAGTTGAATTTGAGGCAGAGGAGATGGTTGGAGCTGTTGAAAGACTATGACATCATCATCTTATATCATCCGGGGAAGGCCAATGTGGTGGTCGATGCTTTGAGTAGGAAGTCAACCAGTATGGATAGTCTTGCATATATTCCGGTCGGGGAGAGACTATTTGCTTTGGATGTTCAGGCTTTTGCCAATCAGTTCATGAGATTGGATGTTTCCGAGCCCGGCCGTGTTCTAGCTTATACAGTTGCTCCTTCTTTATTATTTGATCGTATTCGATATCGGCAGTATGATGATCCTCATTTGTGTGTCCTTAGGGACACGATGCGGCACAGTGGTTCCAAGCAAGTTACTGTTGCCGATGATGGAGTTTTACGGATGCATGGTCGTATTTGTATACCCAATGTGGATGGACTTCATGAGTTGATATTAGAGGAGGCCCATAGTTCACGGTATTCTATCCATCTGGGCGCCGCAAAGATGTACCAGGATTTGCGGCAACATTTTTGGTGGAGGAGGATGAAGAAGGATATTGCGGCATATGTAGCTCGGTGCTTGAATTGTCAGCAGGTAAAGTACGAGCATCATAGACCTGGTGGATTGATGCAGCAAATTGAGATTCCTGAGTGGAAGTGGGTGCGTATCACCATGGATTTTGTTGTTAAACTCCCACAGACACAGAGGAAGTTCGATGCAGTATGGGTCATTGTGGATAGGTTGACCAAGTCACTGCATTTCATTCATGTGGCAATTTCTTATTCTTCAGAGAGATTGGCAGAGATCTACATTAGGGAGATTGTTCTTCTTCATGGTGTGCCCGTGTCTATTATTTCAGACTGAGGTACGCAGTTTACCTCGCATTTCTAGAGGGCAGTTTAGCATGAGTTGGGAATGAGGGTTGAGTTGAGCACAACATTTCATCCTCAGACGGACGGACAGTCCGAGCGTACTATTCAAATCTTGGAGGATATGCTACGAGCCTGTGTCATTGACTTTGGAGGCTCTTGGGACTAGTTCTTGCCTTTAGCTAAGTTTGCCTACAAAAACAGCTATCAGTCGAGCATTCAGATGGCTCCTTATGAGGCGTTGTATGGTAGGCGGTGTCGGTCGCCGGTTGGGTGGTTTGATCCGGGAGAGGCTCAGTTGTTGGGTACGGAGTTAGTGCAGGATGCCTTGGATAAGGTTAAGATCATTCAGAATAAAATTAGTATTGCTCAGTCCAGGCAGAAGAGTTATGCCGACCGCAGAGTTCGTTATTTGGCATTAATGGTTAGGGAGCGGGTATTGCTTCGGGTGTCGCCCATGAAGGGTGTGATGAGATTTGGGAAGAAGGGAAAGCTAAGCCCTAGATTCATTGGTCCATTTGAGATTCTTGACAGAGAGGGAGAGGTGGCCTACAGACTTGTGTTGCCACCGAATTTATCAGTCGTGCATCCAGTGCTTGATGTATCTATGCTTCGGAAGTATCACGGCGATCCATCCCATGTGTTAGACTTCAGTAGTGTCCAGTTGGACAAGGATTTGACCTATAAGGAGGACCCAGTAGTCATATTAGACCGGCATATTCGTCAGTAGAGATTGAAGAGTCAACCTTCGGTTTGTGTTTAATAGAGTGGTCAGCTTGTTGAGGCAGCTACCTGGGAGTCCGAGTCCGATATGCGAAGCCATTATCCCCATCTTTTCCCTGATTCAGGTACTTTTCTATGTCCGTTCGAGGACGAATGTTTATTTTAGAGGTGGAGAATGTGATGACCCAAAAGGTCATCCCTTGTTTTATAAGTCAAAATGATATTCTGAGCCCTTGAAAGCCTCCTTTTATCTCACCTAGTCTTGTGTGCGTTGCCTGGGCGTATAGCCGGGAAGCTTTTATAAGAAAAACTGAGAAAATGCTAGTTTTGCCTTAAAATTTTGATTTAAGTTGACTTCGTTCAACATTTTGGGAAAACGGACCCGGAGACATGATTTGACGGTCCCAGAGGGTCTGTAGGAAAATATGGGACTTGGGCGTATACCCGAAATCAAATTCCGAGGTCTCAAGCCCGAGAAATGAAATTTTGAAAGAAATTGTTTTTCTGAAAATATAAGAGATTTTAGAAATTTGATTATATTTGAAATGTATGGTATCCGGCCCGTATTTTGGTTCCGGATCCTGTTATAGGTTCAATATGATAATTATGATATGTCTGTAAAATTTGGTAAGAAACGGAAGTCGTTTGACGTGATTCGGACCCGTAGTTGTGAAATTTGATACTTTGGAAGTTTTGAAATTTTTCTTTGATTTTAATGCTAAATTCGTTGTTTAAGATGTTAATTTGGCGATTTGATCGTATGAGTAAGTCCGTAGGATGTTTTTGAGGTTGTGTACATGTTTGGTTTGGAACCCCGAGGGCTCGGGTGAGATTCGGATAGGCATCGGGGTGAATTAAACTTAGAAGATCTGGTGTGTTTGGATGTTGCTGGTGTCTGAGTTTTTTCTCTATGCGAACGTGATGTGTGGCTAGAATTCATGGTTTAACACGTTATATGCCTTACATTTTATGTGTGTTAATGATAAAAAGTACACTTTGTATGTGCATAATGGAGTCTATTTCATGTGTAGGTGAATTGGAGATGGAAGCCGAGCTAAATGGATGCAAAAACGTCGAAAATACGCTCAAGAGGCGAAGAGGAGTGCACCGGGCTATAGCCGGGCGTTTGAACCTTAAGGCCAGGCATGGACTGGCTTTATCCAGACGTTAGAGCCTTAAGGCCAGGCCTAGCCTGGCGTTATCCAGGCGTTAGAGCCATAACGCCAGGCCTAGCCTGGCTTTATCACGGCGTTTGGGCCATAAAGCCAGGTCCCTGGTCTGGTCCAATCCGAGTTTTGAAGATTTTAAGTGTTTCCCGGTTTGAATAGAAGTCTCCTACATGTTTAGGGTTTGTCCCAAACATATAAATAGAACCAAAAACACAACTTGAAACGGGAGAAGCCATTGAAGTAAAAAAAACCTGTGGATTACTACTCAGTGAAGCAAACATTGATTTTATAGCTTTTATTTATTATTTTGTAATTCAATTATGCAAGTTATTTTAGAATTGATTCTTATGAATATGAGTAGCTAATTTTCTTAATCTAGGGTTTTGGTGGAACCCGTTGGGGGACAAACTTATTGTGATATTAATATAGTTTTGATTGGTTGATTAATCTCTATTTGTTCAACTACGTTCTTGTTGTAGTTGATTGAAGGGCCCTCAATTAGCTGCTCCTATTCATTATGTATCTACTTGAGAGAGAGTGCATATTTAGGTGGTTGTTTGAACAACATCACTCCCGGAGTATAGACAAAAGTCATAACCGAGGGTTTAGAAGTTGGATTAGAAATAACGATACTTCGGGTGCAATCTAAAGTGAACTGTAATGCAATCTAGCTAGCGTAACTTGAGAGAGTGCGTCTAGTAAATTATCATAATTACTTGAGAGATATTTATGGTAGATAGAGTATTCATGATTGATAGAGACAACTAATTAAACTATAAGAAGTATCTGAGAAGGAAGTTCACCGACGGGGGAAACCATAACCTTAGACCTTTATTATAATTGTTTACAACACATTGTTAGTAATCGTTAGTTTATTATTATTGTCAGTATAAATAGTAAAACATTATCAATTGATATTCAGAAGTCTTGAGAAAATTGATTTAGTAAAACTTGAGTATTCTAACGGGTTGCTTGATACGTTAATTCCCTGTGGGATCGACTCCGGGCTTAATACCGCAGATTATATTTGCAACGCCCGCTTAGTATTTTATTAGACATAGTTTAGCGTGATCAGAACACGTGGTAACCCACGCGAACACACAACACAAATTGGGAGGGGGGCAGATTTGCACTATGCGAACGCATAGAACCAGGTGCGAACGCGAAGCCTTAGGAGGTTACTCTACCCGAACGCACCCGGCCAGCCGCGATCGCATAGTATAGTAAGGGGCTGGGGGCTGGGGGCTGGGATAGTTTTAACACTGTGTGAATGCATCCCTTGTGATGCGAACGCGATGGACAGGGAAGGGGCAGTCTATGCGAACGCACAGTCCTTGTCGCGAACGCATAGCATACTTTTGTTCAGTCTTTTAAAAACAGACCAATTACGGGATTCTTCAAAATTTTCATAACTATTTCCCTTAAACTCAATCTTGGGCAATTTTTGAAGGGGATTTCACCACAAAACCATATGTATGTGTTCTTAGACTCATTTTATTCAACTTCCATTAACACCCATGAGATTTCTAGGCTTAAATCATGTTCTTAAGGGTAGAAAATTGGGGATTTGGGTATTGGGGATTTGGGTAGAGTTAGGGCTTTTTGAATAATTGGAATTTAGACCTCGTTTTGGGGTCAGATTCCGGAACTAATTACATTTCGGGCTCGTGGGTGAATGGGTGACCGAATTTTGGTCCGAACCTCGTGTTTTGACCAAGCGGGCCCGAGGTCGATTTTTGACTTTTTAGG
Source organism: Nicotiana knightiana (assembly GCA_005239525.1). Lineage (NCBI taxonomy): Eukaryota > Viridiplantae > Streptophyta > Magnoliopsida > Solanales > Solanaceae > Nicotiana > Nicotiana knightiana. Next base: position 13,970 of record ML396358.1, on the reverse strand, counting down.
AAGAATGATATAAAACCTATAATTAAGTGTTGGGATTGAATTGTTTAGCATTTATTGATGTTGTTAAGTTAAATATGTCTAGATACAAGTGAATTGGAGTCAAATTTAAAAGGGAAAGCGGTAATCGAGGCTTGAGTTTGGTCGTGGAATTCGAGGTAAGTGTTTGGCTTAACCTTAGCTTGAGGGAATAGGTGTTGTGTCCTATATTCTATGTGTAAGTATCATCTTCAATGTATATATGAGGTGACGAGTACCTATACGTTGGTGTCAAGCATGACCGTGAGTCGAATATCGTGATTTATGTGGTTTTTCGTAAGTAATATTTGAGTTTCACTCTATAGTTATCCATGTTGGTGAAAATTCCTTGATATTGAATAGTGTTGAGTATAGTTTCAGTTGAAGATTTTTATGTGAAGTTATGTACTAAGTGAGATTGGATATAGCTATTTTTCCTTGCCGGGATGGTATTTATTCCACTGTTGATTCCCTTGCCGGGACGTTAGAGTTTTATTTCTGTTTACTCCGTTATTTTTCCTTGTTGGATTGCTATCATTTGATGTGTCTGGGTGAGGAAGAGTTTAAAAGCACGAAGGGTGATGTCGTGCGTGAGATTTTGAGTGAATGTTAATGCACGAAGGGTGATGTCGTGCTGATATTGTGATTTTAAAAGCACGAAGGGTGACGTCGTGCCATGATATGAGAGATAATGCACGAAGGATAATTTCGTGCCATGATATGGTGAGGTAAAAGCACGAAGAGTTATGATGTGCTGAATATATTGATTCTGATGGTGAGGACGAGAGTAAAAGCACGAAGGGTAATGTCGTGCACTTGTTTTCGTATTACTATTTTGTTGCTTAAATTGATATCTAAATTGTGCCTTACCTCGTTATTTCCATTATTTGATATTTCCTCCCCTCAGCATGTTCCCCTTTTCCTTTATGCTTAACTGTTTATTTCTCGTTGTGTTATTTTTCTCCGTATATTATTAAACTGTACAGGTTGATTTTGGTTGTCGTGTCCTAGCCTCGTCACTACTTTGCCGGGGTTAGGCTCGACACTTACTCAGTACATGGGGTCTGTTGTACTGATGCTACACTCTGCACTTTCGTGCTGATCCCGGTACAGGACCCTACGGACCATAGATCGAGGTTGCCACCTTCAGTCCAGTGGAGACCCTGAGGTAGTCCTGCAGGCGTCCGTAGGCCTTGGCGTCCCCTCCTACTTATTTTGTATTTTGTTCTAGTTATTTCAGAAACAGATGTACTTATTTCATTCAGACCTTTATATGTATTATTTATAGACAGTTCGTGAGTTTGTGACTCTAAAATTCTGAGATTTGGTTTTTGTGGAATTTCGTAAAGGCATTAAATCGAGTTTATAAACCTTGCTTCATTTTGTACTTTTATTCATGTTAGTGTTGTATTTCACATGTTGTTAGATAATAATAAAGGAATAAAGTAAATTAAACATCCACGTTGGCTTGCCTAACGGGTTTAACGTTATCTTCCATCACGGTCCCGACGGTGGAAAATTCGGGTCGTGACATTAGCACACGGAATCTTAATCCACCAATTTGCGTATACAAAAAGGGTCTTAAAATCTTGTTACATGAACAAAGCACACTCATTGAGTACACCAATGATTGTTTTGATCACTTAAAGTGAATAAGGATCCGTTTTTACCTCCATAAGAGGATGATGAACTCCTTGGTCCTGAAATACTCTATCTCAGTGCAATTGGTACACTTATGTATCTTGCTAAGGCTACAAGGCCTGACAAAGCATTTTTTTGTTAATTTACTCACAAGATATAGCTCTTATCCTACACAGAGACTTGGGGTATTTGAAATAACGTCTTTATCAGGGGGAATAAAGTATGAATTGTACTCTTTTTCCCTTGCTCATGTTTTTTTTTCCACTGAATTTTTCCTGGTAAGGTTTTTAACGAGGCACATAATAATGAACATCCAAAGAGGAGTGTTATGAAAGTATTATTGCGGATGTCCATTTATTACTCTGTTGTAGATAATCTTCCTGAAGAAGATTATCCATTTAGTACTCCATTGAAGTTTATCTACAAGCAGCTAATGCAGGAAGGTTTCAAGCAACTCAATGAAATGAATTGCAATAGATTTTTTGTTTGATGAGATTAATTTAAATCGATCAGAAATAGTGGTGGAAAGTATTCTCTACAAATTCAACTTTTGAGAAGATAATTTACAAGATTGGAATGCGGAAACTCAAATATTTGAGCAAGGAGTTCATCAGGGGGAGGAAAATATGCGATGCACTCTTTTTTACTTACTAAGTTTTTTTCTCACGAGGTTTTCCTTATAAGGTTTTTAATGAGGCAGCAATGCGTATTACTAAATATGTGTACCCTGTTTCCTACACTAGGATTTTTTTCCCACGAGGTTTTTCCTAGTAAGGTTTTAATGAGACACATTTCTTTTAATGAACATCCAAGGGGGAGTATTATATATATATATATATATTGTGGATGTTCATTTAGTACTCCGTTATAAATAAGCTTTCTGAAGAAGCTTATCCATATGGGACTCCGCCGTAAATATATTTATCTATATGGTACTGTTGGTTGATTTCCCAATGCACACGCAAGTGTACATGGTCGACAAGTAATATAGGATTTTAAGTCCAGATATCGTACCCACAAGGACCTGTGTAAACTACTTGCTAAATCACTCTAATTGTTATCTAATCAAGCCAAAATAAAATCAAGGATACAACTATTTTATACTAAGATTCTACGAAATAACTAACTATCAAGTGACAAAAGTATTGTTATGTATTCAGTAGAGACAAATATTCCAGGGTTGTGATCTATTCACCACTCGTATTGCATTCTAATTAATTCTCCCCTTCATATAATTCACTCATGGTTGCTAATTGATCGATAAATGCTCTCATAGCCTTCTCCCGAAGCACTACTCGCCTATTCTCAATAGATTAACGCCTATATTCCTATGAAATTAATCTATTAGAACGCACTAAGATTACGATGTTTAATTAAGCACGGTGACTAGGTATATTCCTATCCTAACCACAAATCCGCTCCCCTGAAGGGTTAAGATCGCGCTCTCTTCAATTCTTCTCTAATCTATATACGGCTTTCCCAAGCATAACATAGATAGTATATAAAACCTAACTGCTGGCCAAACAATTAAGCAATTAAACACAGAATTGAAGAAACAACCATATATGAACTATATTCAAGGTTAAATTAATGTCGAATTACAATATCCATGGCTAAACCACAACCCCAGAACATTGGGTGCTTAGCCACTCATGCTATAATCAAACAATTGCATAAGTGTTGCATGAATTGAAAATACTAGAATAAGATGAAGAAAACTGATAATCTTTGCTCCTTCAATGATCTTGTGTGTGTATTTGCTCTCCAAAAACGTCTCCCCCTCAAAGATGTGTTCTTGGGTCTATTTATATGGTTGGGATAAACCCTAACCGTGTAAGAGACTTCTATTCTCACTTGGAAACACTTAAAAACCTTTAAAACTCAGAGTTCACTGAAGCAGGTACCCAGGCGTTAGCAGGCTAAGGCTTGGCTAACGCCTGGCCATGGCTGGCGTTTGAAGTGTAACGCTTGGCTAACGCCAGGCACCTCCTGGCGTTTGAAGTGTAACGCCTGGCTAACGCCAGGCACCTCCTGGCCTTAAGAGCCAAACGCCTAGCTAACGCCAGGCTTGTCCCGGGTCGCTCCTTTTCGACTCTTGAGCGTATTTTTCGACGTTTATGCTCTCAATTAGCTCGGCTTCCGTTTTCAATTCACCTACACATTAAATAAACCCCATTAGGCACATACAACGTGTATTTTTATCATTAAAGCACATAAAATGCAAGGTATATAATGCTAAAAATCATGAATCCTAGTCACGCATCACGTACTCTATTTGAAATAAGCCTCCTGAAGAAGCTTATCATTTCGGTACTCCGTTATGGATAAATACCCCTGGTAGAAGATTATTTATATCTGGTGCAGTAGCTGCTTACAAGCAACTTACAAGGAGCTTACACAGCTTGCAGTAGCAGCTTACAAACAACTTACAAGCAGCTTACACAGCAGCTTGCAGTAGCAACTTACAAGCAGCTTGTTGTAGCAGATTACACAGCAGCTTACAAGCATCTTACAGAGCAGCTTGCCTAGCAGCTTGCAGTAGCAGTTTACACAACATCTTTCTTTCTTCTATAAATAGAGGAGATTTCATTTCACTATATACATCAATTTAAAAGTTGAATATATATATCAATCTATCTATCTACTTGCCTTCGATTTATTTACTTTACAATTTTTATTTTATAACAATATCAACATTGCATATGTTGATTATAAAGTAGTATAAGAATAGCCTTAAAACAATAATTCCATATAAACATTTTGACATAATACGCTTCAAATATAATTTGAGTACGCTAAGAGGACGGGTGTTACAATAGATATATTATAGATAGTACATTATTAAGTGGGTGGGGTGTTACAATGCATATATAGTACAATATTAAGAAACCTAACATGTATGTGACAACAAATGTTACAGGACATACATAAAATATTATTAATAGAATTCATCACAGAGTACATGTAGCCGTACCATCCTTGAAACAAAGAAAAAAAAAGAAAAAAGAAAAGAAAAGAAAGAAATAAAAGCGCACACTAATCATAAGAAATTGATATTTTTTCATATTTTGTCGAATACAATTCCGAATATTATCCGAAAATTATTCATTTGAAGCACTAGGCAAGTTATCTGCATTATCCAGATGTGCTTCTGATGAAGATGAAGCTCCATTCTCTAATTGTTTTAAACGATTTTCCAATCCAAAGACAACGCCCTTTAACCAACCTTCATATTTGGTTATCTCATTTGCATTGAACTGGTCAATGCATTCCCACGAATCTATCTTTCTATTTTTGTCCAATTGTTCAAGTAAAAGCATTTTACTTTTTGCAGCCTCTTCTATTGTCTCAATCTCATCAATCCTATTGTTGGTTTGGTTTACATTATTACGTGCATACGCAGCAACAATTTTTGTACTTTCGCTCAATTTTACGTTAGGATTCTCAATATGATCTAAGATTAAATTAGGCGTTGGGTGAAAAAAAGAAAATGGATTACCAGCCGGTGAAAAAAGAGCTATTCCTATATCTACGCCACATTCTCCAACCAAATTACTTGCTTTCTTATATAACCCTGACCGGCGCTTAGAGAATGTAGTGTAGCGATCCTCTGGATCTTCTATTCTTTCCAAAGGAATTGATTGGCGTCCTGCACTCTTCTTCTTCTTATCCATTGCTATAATAAAATAAAATTTATTGCTCAATTATTTTCAATAAATGTGGCTTACAGAAAATGATAATATCACATGGGTATTTATATAAGCATGTTAAGAAGTTATTCACACTGGTAATTGAATGCGTGACCAAATATTAAACTAGAAAGTAAATCTTTTTCATAATGAAAATTATAGTAAAAAATTTAAATTGATTTGATAATTAGAATATGATTTGCACGTCAGTCACATTAAACGAATCTGAAAATTTTAAACTAAAGAGGTAACTACTTTAATATACTTAATTAAATCTACAAAATTCAAAAAATTTTGAAAAACTTAAGGAAAATTTATTGTATCAACAATGCAAAATATGATGAAACGTTAATACTATTTTTCCTTCATAAAAGATAAAATAAGATAGAATAAATCACATGTCAAATGAAATATCAAAGGTAAATAATAGATTGATTATATTATTAAAGTAACTTTTTAACCAATTGAAGCATCACATTACCAATAGTACTTTATAGAGGTCAATTAATAAGCTAATTCAAATAAAATTATTTAATTAAAGGGTGAATTCAATTATTTTCTACATCAATGAGAAATAAAAGTTAAAGTTTCCTTTATGGTGATTGATAATTATAAAGACATCGTGATTATAGGAATTAATAGATATCCATAGTCTAATCAGAAAAAAATTGCAAATTTTGTGCAAACATGTTACTTTATAAGATCTAGGAACCATATTAAATCACAGAAACTTGAGTAAATTGTTGGCTTACACAAAGAACACATATTTATTCTTAATCTTAGAAAATCCAAGTGAAATAATATAAAATAAATATGAAAAAAAAAAAAAATATATATATATATATATATACACACACATACAATTACATGTGCACCTGAATTAAATATATCTTCGATTTTTAAGATTGTAAAAAGGAAAAAAAGGGCAGGATTTATGATAATTGGTCTTCTGATCATCGCTCTCTTGTCTGCAACTGTGAATGACAACCTGAAATCAAGTAAATATGATTTAAAATAAGCAAACAATGTAAATATGTGGATTTTATCAAATAAATAAATATATAAAACTTTTCAAAGGAACCGATGAAGGCATAAACTGTCAAATTTAAACAGTAAGGTTACATTCTTGAATAATGTAAAAAGAAAAAGTATAATATCAACGTTATTCTCTTGAATAATGTGATTTTAGTTCATATAAGAAGAAGTAACTTTTATAGGTACAAATATGCAGCTAATCAATGATCAATTCGCGGACAATTGTATATATATAGTATTGGAAAGAAGTTAACGCCATGTATATACTAACGGATTACAAAAGAATCAATATATTTATGTCGTTTAATTATATTGATATTCTTAGTTGAGTCGTGAAGTGACTCTGTAATTACAATGGTAGTGACTTGAGCGTGGTCATAAATGATGTCATTAGATTTACGAATGAATTCTTTTTTACTAGTCGAATACGAAAAGTATTTTAAAGATTCTTTTTGGTCTTCCAATCAAAAGAGATTAAATTTTGACTTTTAATTCATTTATAATTAGCAAAGCACCAAATATGCCCTGAACTCTTTAATGGTTCAGATTACCCTCTTCTAATGATTGGGGTAGAGGAGTTTTCAGAAACTATTATTGCTTAGAGGCAATTAACTTACTATAGTTATTATATACATAATTACTTCCTGTAGCTACTATTTGGGGCGTGACAAATATGGTATCAGAGCCAGGTTTTAAAGTGTCCTAGGACGTCTCAGAGTCGTGTCTAGTAGAGTCCTTCTTATCGTGTGTTATCAACCACATCTATAATTAGGAGGCTACTTTGACATTTAGGAATTTCACCCTTCTTTGATACTGCAGATCGTGCGGTAGAGCTCAAAATATGGAGCTAATTTCCTCGTTGTCTTAATCTCCAAATGAGTAATTCATGATTTTGACAGTAAAGAGGGAATGACCCCACCATCGAATCTGAGGGAGATTACCCAAGAGTTCGTTATGAGAATGTATCGAGCCATGGAGGGATTGATAGAACATGTTGCTAAAGGGAGTACCCTTGTTCCTATTAATGTCACTGCACCACCAGATCATTTAGTATATTAGTATGTTACCAACGTACGTTAGAGATGTGGAGTCGAGGGGCATCGATTAAGTTATTGCTCTATCAACCTAAAGTCACCAAGCAAGTCACTCAATAGTACATCATTATTAATAGTCCCGCAGAGAGGAGCTGTGCAGAAAGTTTGAGCAGCTTCCCCGGGGTGATATGTCTGTGACGCAGTATGAGATGCGATTCTCGGAGTTGGCCCGTCATGCTATCTAGTTGGTTCCCACAGACAGGGAGAGGATCAGGAGGTTTATAGATAGCCTCACTTTTCAGCTATGATTTCTTATGACCAGAGAGAGAGAGTGTGTGGTACTACTTTTGATGAAGTTTTCGACATTGCTCGTCAGATTGAGATGGTTTGCAGTCAGGAGAGGGATGAGAGGGAGGCCAAAAGGCCTCGTGGACAGTGTGGATTTAGCGGGATTCCTTCTGGGGGTCAGTTCCAGCACGGTAGAGGTCGTCCTTTCAGACGGCTCACCCAGTTTACCATGGTGCATCATCTGGCCATGGTTCTCACAGTTATCAGTAGGGATTTTCATATCTCGATGCCCTCCTAGTGCAGAGTTCGTCCCGTGCTCCATGGGGCCAGGGTTCCTCTATGCCAGGTCCTTCTTCCAGTTATCCCGGTGCTTGGGGCTCCCTTCAGTCCTAGGTACCAGCACCAGGGAGTTGTTATGAGTGTGGGGAGTTTGGTAACATGAGGAGACAGTGTCCCCGTATAGTGGGAGGTCCAGCTCCGCAGAGGAGCCAGTCGATGTCATCATCACCAGTTCCTCCATCACCCGTGCAACTAACCTAGGGTGGAGCCCAGTCAGCTAGGGGTCGAGCGAGAGGGGGTGGACAGGACCGTTTCTATGCCCTTCCCACCAGACCAGATACCATTACTTCAGATGCTGTGATTGCAGGTATTGTCTTAGTTTGCCACAGAGATGCCTCTGTATTATTTGACCCTGGTTCCAATTATTCAAATGTTTCCTCATATTTTGCTCATTTTCTGGATATGCCCTGTAAGTCTTTAGTTTCATCTGTTCATGTATCTACTCCTGTGGGCGATATTATTATTGTGGACCGCGTATATAGGTCATGTGTGGTGACTATTGGGGGTCCGAAGACTAGAATGGATCTTTTACTGCTCAGTATGGTCGATTTTGATATGATATTCGATAGGGATTGGTTGTCTCCATGTCATGCTGTTCTAGATTGTCACGCTAAGACCATGACGTTAGAAATTCCGGGGTTGCCAAGGGTTGAGTGGGGCGGCTCTAGAGACTATGTACCCAATAAAGTGATTTCATACTTGAAGGATAAGCAAATGGTTGAGAAGTGTTGTCTATCCTATTTGGGTTTCGTGAGGGATGTTAGTGTAGAGTCTCCTGCTATTGATTATGTCCCTGTGGTGCCTGACTTTTCGGATATGTTTCCTGCACTCCTGCCGGGCTTACCGCCTAACAGGGATATTGACTTTGGTATCAATTTGGTGCCGCGCACTCAGCCCATTTCTATTCCACCGTATCGTATGGAACCGGTGGAGTTGAAGGAGTTGAAGGCTTCAGGAACTCCTTGATAAGGGGTTTATTCGGCCTAGCGTGTCACCTTGTGGTGCACCGGTTCTATTTGAAGAAGAAGGAAAGTTCTATGAGGATGTGCATTGATTACAGGTAGTTGAACAAGGTCACAGTCAAGAATAAGTATTTGTTGCCACGTATTGATTATCTATTTGACCATCTTAAGGGAGCGAGGGTGTTCTCCAAGATTGATTTGAGGTCAGGGTATCACCAGCTGAAGATTCAGGATTCAGATATTCTTAAGACAGCTTTCAGGACCCGATATGGCCATTATGAGTTCCTTGTGATGTCTTTTGAGTTGACTAAACCCCCAACAGCATTCATGCATTTGATGAATAGTGTGTTTCAGCCTTATTTGGACTCGTTCGTTATTGTATTCATTGATGACATCCTGGTGTACTCTCGTATCTAGGAGGAGCATGCCCAACATCTGAGGATTGTGTTACACAGATTGAGGGAGGAGAATCTTTATTCAAAGTTCTCCAAGTGTGAGTTTTGGCTCAGTTTAGTGGAGTTCTTGTGGCACGTGGTGTCCAGTGAGGGTATTCAGTTTGATCCGAAGAAGATAGAGGCGGTGCAGAGTTGGCCCAAACCGTCCTCATCCTCGGAGATTCCGAGCTTTCTTGGTTTGGAGGGCTATTACCGTCATTTTGTGGAAGGTTTCTCATCTATTGCATCTCCCTTGACCAAATTTACCCAAAAGGGTGCTCCATTCAGGTGGCCGGATGAGTGTAAGGAGAGCTTTCAGAAGCTCAAGAATGCTTTGACCACGGCTCCAGTGTTGTTCTACCATCAGCTTTTGGTTCTTACATGGTGTATGCCTCGCGGATTGGTATTGGGTGTGTTCTGAAATAGAAGGGTAGAGTAATTGCTTATGCCTCACGCCAGCTGACGACCCATGAGAAGAACTATCTTGTCCATGATCTCGATTCAGCAGCTATTGTTCACGCCTTGAAGATTTGGAGACACTATTTACCCGGTGTTCATTGTGAGATCTACATTGATCACTGGAGTTTGCGTCATCTGTTCAAGCAGAAGGATCTTAAATTCTGTCAGCAAAGGTGGTTGGAGCTTCTTAAGGACTATGATATCACCATTGTCTACCATCCCAGGAAGGCCAATGTTGTGGCCGATGCCTTGAGTCGCCGAGCGGAGAGTTTGGGGAGCTTAGTGTATCTTCCAGTAGCAGAGAGACCATTGGCATTGGATGTTAAAGCCTTAGATAGCCAGTTTGTAAGATTGGATATTTCTGAGCCGAGTCGGGTATTGACTTGTGTAGTATCTAGGTACTATCTTTATGATCGTATCAGGGAGCGTCAGTATGGTGACCCATCTGCTCGTCCTGCAGGATAGGGTTCATGAGGTGATGCCAGCGATGTGTCTATTCATGATGACGGGGTGTTGAAGATGCAAGGACGAATATATGTGCCCAATGTAGATGGGCTATGGGAGTTGATTCTTGAGGGGCCCATAGCTCGCGGTATTCCATCTATTCGGGTGCCGTGAAGATGTACCGGGATTTGAGACAGCACTATTGGTGGAGGAGGATGAAAAAAGATATAACCGGGTTTGTAGCTTGGTATTTCAACTGTCAGCAGATAAAGTATGAGCATCAGAGACTGGGTGGCTTTCTTCTGAGGTTAGAGATCCCAGAGGGAAAGTGGGAGCGGATCACTAGGGATTTCTTAGTTGGGCTCCCATGGACTTCGAGGAAGTTCGATGCTATATAGGTGATTGTGGATCGGCTGACCAAGTCAGCATACTTCATTCTAGTTGGTACTACTTATTCTTCAGAGCGGTTGGCTGAGATTTACATCCGAGAGATTGTTCGCCTTCATGGTGTCCCAGTTTCCATCATTTCAGATAGAGGCACACAGTTTACATCGCTGTTTTGGAGGGTCGTGCAGCGAGAGTTGGGTACTCTGGTTGAGTTGAGCACAACCTTTTTCCCTTAGACGGATGGACAGTCCGAGCGCACTATCCAAATATTTGAAGACATGTTACGCGCTTGTGTCATTGATTTTTAGGGTTCATGGGACCAGTTTCTGCCGCTTCGGAGTTTGCATATAACAAAAGTTATCAGTCGAGCATTCAGATGGCTCCGTACGGGGCTTTATATGAGAGGCGGTGTAGATCTCTAGTGGGATGGTTTGAACCGGGAGAGGCTAGGCTCTTGGGTACAGACTTGGTCCAGGATACATTAGACAAGGTGAAATTGATTCAGGAGTGGCTTCGCATGGCGCAGTATAGGAAAAAGAGTTATGCTGACAGGAAAGCTTGGGATGTGTCTTACATGGTCGGGGAGAAGGTTCTGCTGAAGGTATCACCCATGAAGAGTGTTATGAGGTTTGGGAATAAGGGCAAGTTGAGCCCTCATTTCATTGGGCCTTTTGCGGTACTTCAGATGATCGAGGAGGTGGCCTACAATATCACCTTGCCACCTAGCTTGTCGAGTGTGCATCCTGCATTTCATGTTTCTATACTCTGGAAGTATGTCGGCAATCCGTCTCATGTTTTGGATTGCAACACGGTTCAGTTGGATGGTGATTTGATCTATGATGTGGAACCGGTGGCCATTTTGGAGCCGCAAGTTCGAAGGTTAAGGTCTAAGGATATAGCTTCAATGAAGGTGCGGTGGAGAGGTCAGCCCATGGAGGAAGCTACTTAGGAGACCGAGCGGGAGATGCGAAGCATATCCACACCTATTTGAGACTCCAGGTATGTTTCTAGACCCGTTCGAGTATGAACATTTGTTTAAGAGGGGAAGATGTAATGAACCGGCCGGTCGTTTCAAGAGTTATAGCCCTGTTTCCCCCATTTCTTCTTCTTCTATACTTTACAGCTATTATATATCTTACCAGATTGGTTGGTTCGGGTCCGGAGTGGTTTCAGAGTAAATTGAGACACTTAGTCTCTTAATTGGAAGCTTAAGTTGGAAAAAGTCGATCGGATGTCTACTTGTGTGTAAACGATCTCGGATTTGAATTTTGATGGTTCCGTTAGCTCGGTAGGGAAATTTTGGACTTAGGAGCGCGTCCGGAATGTGTTTTGGAGGTCCATACTAGAGTTAGGCTTGAATTGGCAAAAATTGGAATCCCGGCAATTTTGGCCGGCAATGGAAATTTTGATATCGAGGGCAGATTGGATTTCCGGAAGTTGAAGTAGGTTCATGGTGTCATTTTTGACTTGTGTGTAAATTTGAGGTCAATCGGACGTGATTTGATAGGTTTCGGCGTCGTTTGTAGAATTCAAAAATTTCTAAGTTCATTAGGCTTGAATCCGTGTGTAATTTGTGTTTTTGATGTTATTTGAGTTGGTTTGACGATTCAACTAAGTTCATATGGGGTTATATGACTTGTTGGAATTCTTGGTTGAGGTCTCAAGGGCCTCGGGATGATTTCTGGTAGTTAACGGCTTGATTTGAGTTGAGGATTTGCGGCTGAAGTGTTTCTACTACTGGTGTAACCGCACTTGCGGAGTGGGTACCGCAGGTGCGAGTCTGTAGAAGCAAAGAAGGATCCACAGAAGTAGCCAAGGACGAGCTGGGAAGAAGCTGCAGGTGCGAAGACTTTCCCGCATCTGCGAGGGTCGTAGAAGTTGGCAGTTGGGCCCATGTGCTATTGTTGGCCGCATGTGTGATGGATTCCTGCACCTGCGATTGGCGCAGATGTGGTCATGTAGTCGCAAAAGCGGAGCCTGTGATTTTAAGTGAAATTCGCACCTGCGATGGAATTTCCGCAGGTGTGGCATGATAAATGCGACTGGAGATTTGCAGGTGCGCTTTTGCTAGGAAGAACCTATAAATACAAGACTTCGAGATTTTTCACCATTTTCATCATTTATGTGCTCGGGTTTTGGGGATATTGAGAGAGATTTCAAAGTAATCACTGAGGTAAGTCCCTTGTGCCTATTCATCTTCAATAATGGTGTTTACACACTGATTTTACACCTAGTTGGTAAGTTTTTGAGGTAAGATTTTGGAGATTAGGGCTTGAGAATTGGAGAGTGAATTTTGGGGTTTTGGAGGGGCAAATGAGGTCGGATTTTGATAAATTTGGTATGGTTGTAATCGTGAGTGAATGGGCTTCCGGGTTTTGTGACTTTCTTCGGGTTTCGAGACAAGACCTATGGGCCGGGTTGAGTCGATTTTAGATTTTGTTGTATATTTTAGTCATTTTCTTTTAGAATTCATCCTTTTAGCCTATATTGATTATCTCCTCCTATTTGTGGCTAGATTCAGGGCATTTGGAGGCCGATTCAAGAGGCAATGGCATTTCAGAGTAGGATTTCTACACGGTTGAGGTAAGTAACAGTCTTAAATCAGATTTTGAGGGTATGAAACTCGAAATTGGTATGATGTGATCAATTGGAGGTGACACGCATGCTAGGTGACGGGCGTGTGAGCGTGCACCGTGAGGGATTGTGACTTGGTCCATCCTGTGAGATTATAAAGTCGAATAGCTCATTGTTATTACTTGTTTTTCCTTGTCTTTGAGAAATTGACTATCATTCATGTTAGAAACCATGCTTATGCCATATGATATCACTGTTGGAACCCGCAGCGATCGTATACTTGTTGAATTGACTGCTAATCATTGTCTTGTACTCAGTCACAGTCTTACTTGTGTGTCATATCTCATTTCCCTCTCATTTCTTGTTAATACTTGTTGTATTCTCTGTTTGGGCTAATTATTATGATTTTTTTGTGAGCCCGAGAGGCTGGAGAGGTTAATGACTGAGATAGGGCCTGAGTGCCGAGTTGTGAGCTATGTGAGGTATATCGATCGGGTTGCATGCCGCAACGAGCCTTATGGCTATTTATATATATGGATCGAGTTGCACGCTGCAACAAGCCTTCAAGCTATATATTTATGTATATGGATCGGGTTGCATGCCGCAACAATCCTTAATGCTACTTATATATATATATATATATATATATATATATATATATATATATAT
>ML396357.1:45662-96261 GCA_005239525.1 Nicotiana knightiana | reverse complement strand
TATATATATATATATATATATATATATATCCATAAATAGTCGACTGCGCTCACTGGGTGTGTATAGACTCTGGAGGGGCTCCTTCAGCCCAAGCGCTATATCGTTGCGGCGTGTAGCCCGATCCAATATAAATACTACTGTGGCGTGCAGCTCGATCCAATATATATACAGTTGCGGCGTGAAGCCCAATCCAATATATATACCTGTGTGGTGTGCATCCCGATCCAATATATATGTATATATATGTACATAATGTTGCGGTGTGCAGCCCGATCCATCACTATCCTCACAATTCGGCTCTCGGCCTCGCTCAGTAATCCCCCTAACAAGCCACTCGGGCAACTTTCCACAACTCACGAGTACTCAGCCCAAAATGTCTTTCATATTTTTGAAAATAGGGTGATAAATAGGAAAAATCGATAAGCAAGTATAAATTATGACTGAGATAATATTTTCTATCAGAAACAGGGTGAGAATAGTAGTAGACAGACCCCTGAGGGTCATAACAAGTCGGCACAAGGCCCTAAACATGGCATACAACCCAAGATATAGTATAAACATTTAAAATATCAAACGTCATATGATTTCGAATCAAGTACGCGACTTAATAATCGCTATGAGACGAACCAAGTCGCAATCCCTACCGGTGCACGCCCACACGCCCATCACCTAGCATGTGTGTCATCTCATTTATCAAAACAATACGAAATGCCAAGGTTTCATACCCTCAGGTCTAGATTTACGTTCGTTACTTACCTCAACCCAGTTGAAAAACTACACCGTGATGTCTTTTCCCCTCGAGTCGGCCTCAACGCGGCCCGAATATATTAAAAAAAGATTCATATCATCAAAATATGCTTAAGGAACAAAGCCCACTCGAAAATAACCGATTTACATCAACAAACCCGAAATTGGCCAAACCCTATCCCTGGACCCACGTCTCGGAATCCTATAAAAATCACAAAACAAAAATCCTTAATCTCTCACGGGTTCATACATACCAAATACATCAAAACTGAACTCAAAATGGCCCTTCAAATCCCCAATTTACACTTTCAAATTTCAAGCCCTAATCTCCAAAATTTCTCCACTAAAGCATGATAAAACAATGGAATAATCGTCATAAACACAAGATACAAATTCCATGTAGCTTACCTCACTGAATACACTTGATTCCCCATTAAAATCCCAGCTCTACGCTCAAAAATCCGTCAAAAATGTTGAAAAAAAAGAGTGAAAATTCGCGAAGGCAACCTTATATAGGTTCTGCCCAGCAATCTAGCACCTCCGACCCCATGCAATAAACGTGTGGCACCGCACATATGGAAAAACCCCTCGTAGGTGCGGATTCCCACTTAAGCCAAATTTCCGCATCTGCAGTCTTCTACACATACCTGCGGGCCCGCAGGCACGATCCAACTTCCACACCTGCGCTCCCATGCCAGCTTCTAATTTCCGGATCTGTGCAAGGTCTTCCGCACCTGCGGATCCCCGTTCGCAGGTGCGGCCACACCAGAAGGCCTGCACCAGCAGCCATTTGCTGAATTTTTCCAACTTCAACCTTCCAAAATCACCCAAAATCAATCCCGAGCTCCTTGCAGACTCACTAAAGGTAGCAACAAGTTGTATACCAACATACCAACCTAATTTAACCCTCGGAACACTCAAAATAATATCAAAACACCAAATCAAATCTAAATTAAAGCCTAGGGATTTCTAAGCTTTCGAAATTCGGCAATGATGCCAAAACCACCCAAACCACGTCTGAATGACCTAAAAATATGCACCCACATCCCAAATGACTCTCCGAACCTTTTACAACTTTCAAAATCGGATTCCGACCCCGATAACTAATTTTCCACTGCTGATCGGAAATCGCCAAAAATCCAATTTCGCCAATTCAAGCCTAATTCTACTCCAGACCTATGAATGACATTCCAAACACACTCCTAAGTCCCGAATCACCTAATGAAGCATCCAAGCCACAAAAAACACATTCCAATATCATTTACCTATAAGTCAACTTCCTGTTGACTTTTCCAACTAATTCACCAACTTAAGAGACTAAGTGTCTCAATTCTCATCACAACCACCCCGAACCCGAATTAATCAACCCAATGCAATACAACAGAGCTGAACCATACAAGAATGACGAAGAAATGGGAAAAACAGGGCTAAACTCTCGTAACGACCGACCGGGTCGTTAGATTCTCCCCCTCTTAAACAAATGTTCGCCCTTGAACGGGTCTTGAAACATAAATGGAGTCTCAAAAAGGTAGGGATATCTGCTCCGTATCTCCTGCTCGATCTCCCAGGTGGCCTCCTCCACCGGCTGCCCTCTCCAGTGCACTTTCACTGAAGCTCTATCATTAGACCTCAACCTTCTAACCTGACAACCCAAAATAGCTAATGGCTCTACCTCGTAAGACATATCACCCTCTAGCAACACCGAACAAAATTCCAACACATGAGAGGGGTCACCAATATACCTCCGAAGCATGGAAACATGAAACACTGGATGCACGCTTGACAATCCAGGTGGCAAGGCAAGTCTATAAGCCACCTCTCCAACCCTCTTAAGCACCTCAAAAGGCCCAATGAACCGGGGACTCAACTTGCCCCTCTTTCCAAACTGCATAACACCCTTCATAGTGACACTTTCAGCAGGACCTTCTCCCCAGCCATGAAAGATATATCCCGGACCTTCTGGCCCCCATAACCGTTCTACCTTGATTGCGCCGTGCGAAGCCGCTCCTGAATCAACTTCAACTTATCTAAGGCATCCTGTATCAAATCTGTACCCAAGAGTCTGGCCTCACCTGCCTCAAACTAACCGACCAGATATTTGCACCCCATCCCATACAAAGCCTCATATGGGGCCATCTGAATACTTGACTGATAACTATTATTATATGCAAACTCTGTGAGTGGCAGAAACTGGTCCCATGAACCCCCAAAGTCAATAACACAAGCGCGCAACATGTCCTCTAGTATATGAATAGTGCGCTCGGACTGCCCGTCCGCCTGAGGGTCGTGATCAACTCAACCTGAGTACCCAACTCTCTCTGCACAGACCTCTAGAACTCCTATGTGAACTGAGTACCTCTGTCAGAAACGATGGAAACCGGATCACCACGCAGCCGAACAATCTCTCTAATATAAATCTCAGCTAACCGCTCAAACGAATAAGTAGTACCAATAGGAAAGAAGTGGGCGGACTCAATCAGCTGATCCACAATAACCTATATAGCATCAAACCTCCTCGAAGTCCGTGGGAGCCCGACTACAAAGTTCATGGTGATCCGCTCTCACTTCCACTCAGGAATAACCAAACTCTGATGCAATCCACCGGGTCTCTGGTGCTCGTACTTGACCTGTTGATAGTTGAGACACCGAGCCACAAATCCAACAATATCCTTTTTCATCCGCCTCCACCCATAATGCTGCCTCAGATCCTGATACATCTTCGCGGCACCCAGATGGATGGAATACCGCGATCTGTGGGCCTCCTCAAGAATCCACTCCCCAAGCCCATATACGTTAGGAACACATATCCGACCATGCATCCTCTTAACACCATCATCGCCAATAGCTACATCCCTAGCATCACCGTGCCGGACCCTACTCTGCAGAACGAGAAAGTGTGGGTCATCATATTGGTGCTCTCTGATATGGTCATAAAGAGAAGACCTGGAGGCTATACAAGCCAATACCCGATGGGGCTCCGATCGATCCAACTTCACGAACTGGGCCGCTAAGGCCTGGACATCAAGTACCAATGGTCTCTCTGTTGTTGGAAAATATGCTAGACTCCCCAAACTCTCTACTCTGCGACTCAAGGCATCTTCCACTACATTGGCCTTCCCCGGATAGTATAAAATAGTGATATCATAGTCCTTGAGAAGCTCCAACCATCTCCTCTGACGCAAATTCAGATCCTTCTATTTAAACAAGTGTTGCAGGCTACGGTGATTAGTAAAAACCTCACAATGAACCCCATACAAATAATGACGCTAACTCTTCAACGCCTGAACAATGGCTGCTAGCTCGAGATCATGCAATGGGTAATTCTTCTCATGAGTCTTCAACTGGCGCGAGGTGTAGGCGATCACTCTGTCCTAAAAAACACAACCAATGCCTATCCTCGAGGCATTATAACACACAGTATAAGAACCTGAAGTTGATGGCAATACTAACATTGTAGCTGAGGTTAAAGGCGTCTTGAGTTTTTGGAAGCTCTCCTCACACTCATCTGACCACCTAAAAAGAGCACCCTTCTGCGTCAATTTGGTCAAGGGTGAGGCAATAGAAGAAAAACCCTCCACAAAGGACGATAATATCCCACCTAACCATGGAAGCTCTTAACCTCTGTGCTTGAGGACTGTCTGGGCCAACTCTACACAACCTCTATCTTCTTCGGATCAACCTGAATACCCTCGCTGGACACCACGTGTCCCAAGAAAGTTACCGAGCCCAGCCAAAACTCACACTTGGAGCACTTTGTATAAATCTTCTCCTCCCTCAGTCTCCGCAATACAACCCTCAAATGATGAACATGGTCCTCCTGGCTACGTGAATACACCATGATGTAATCAATGAACACAATAACAAGGGAATCCAAATATGGCTGAAATACGTTATTCATCAAATGCATGAATGCTGCTGGGGCATTGGTCAGCCCAAAAGACATCACCAAAAACTCATAGTGGCCATAGCGGGTCCTGAAAGCCATCTTAGAAACATCTGAATCTCGAATCTTCAGCTGATGGTACCCGGATCTCAAATCAATCTTAGAGAACACCCTAGCTCCCTAAAGTTAGTTAAACAAATCATCAATGTGAGGCATAAGATACTTATTCTTGATTGTAACCTTGTTCAGCTGCTTATAGTCAATACATATTCTCATGGAACCAGCCTTCTTCTTCTTCACGAACAACACCAGTGCACCCCAAGGTGACACACTAGGTCTAATGAACCCCTTTCTAGGAGTTCCTGAAGCTGGTCTTTCAATTCCTTCAACTCCGCTGGTGCCAAATGATATGGTGGAATAGAAATAGGTCGAGTGCCCGGCACCAGCTCAATTCCAAAATCAATATCCATGCCGGGTGGCACGCCTGACAGATTAGCAGGAAACACGTTCGAATACTCACGGACTAGAGGAAGAATCAACAGTAGGAGTCTCAGCACTGACATCCCTCAGAAAAGAAAAATAAGGCAGACATCCTTTCTCTACCATACCTTGATCCATCAGGTATGAAATCACCCTCCTAGCCACATAATCAATAGAACCTCTCCACTCGACTCTCGGACATCCCGGCATCGCGAAGGTCACGGTCTTAATGTGACAATTAGAACGAAATGACACGGAGATAGCTAATTCATGCCCAATATCACATCAAAGTCAACCATGCTAAGCAATAGAAAATCCACTCGGGTCTCCAGATCGCTAATAGCTATAACACATGACCTATTCACTCAGTCCACAACAATAGCATCACCCACCAGAGTTGACACATAAACAGATGTGACTAAGGACTCGCGGGGCATATCCAAAAAGTGGGCAAAATATGATAAAACATCGGAATATGTGGAACCAATATCAAATAAGACCGAAGCATCTCGGTGACAAATTGAAACAGTACATGTAATCACTGCGTCTGAGGCCAAAGCATCTGGTCTGGCAGTTCATAAAAATGGGCCTGACTTCCACCGGATCGACCTTCCCCTCTAGGGCGGCTTCTAGCTGCCTGACCCCCATCCCTCGCTGCCTGGGTGGGTGGTGAAGTAACTGGGGCTAATGTGAAGGGCTGAACCCTGTGCTGAGATGGACCCCCAAGAAAACTAGGAAACTGCCTCCTCACATGCCCAAACTCTCCACACTTGTAACAACTTCCCGGTGTTGGAGACAAGGACTGAAGGGAACCCCTAGCACCTAGATAAACTCTGGAAGAGTTAGGCATAGATGAGCTCCGAA
This sequence comes from Nicotiana knightiana, assembly GCA_005239525.1. Lineage (NCBI taxonomy): Eukaryota > Viridiplantae > Streptophyta > Magnoliopsida > Solanales > Solanaceae > Nicotiana > Nicotiana knightiana. Next base: position 90,287 of record ML396357.1, on the reverse strand, counting down.
CCGATGGTGCTCGAGATGAACTCTGAGCTGGAAGAGCACTGACTGGTGGGTGTCTCCGATGAGAACTGTAAGGACCACGACCAGCGGATCCCCCATGATAACCTGAGCAGCTCGACTGTGCCTACATGAAGGGACGGCCCCTGCCGTGCTGGATTTGCCCTACTGGAGGAACACCATCGAAACTACCAGACCATCGAGGCCTCTTGGTTTCCCTCTTATCTCTCTCCTGGTGACGAACCGACTTCATCTCTCGAGTAATATTAACAACCTGCTAAAAGATAGCACCTGATACCTCTCTCTGTTCATAAGAATACGAAGTGAATACGAGAGGCCATCCATAGATCTCCTAATCCTATCTCTCTCTGTAAGGACTAAGAAAATGGCATGGCGGACAAGCTTGGAAAACCTCATATCGAACTGTGACACTATCATCTCACCCTGCCGTAGCTGCTCAAATTGCCTACGTGGATCCTCTCTGTGGTACTGTGGAACATACTTATGAAGAGAGTGAAAAAATGCTACAAAGAAAGGGGCGATGCACCAACGGGCCTATGCATCTCATAAGCCTCCCACAATGTAAATGCAGCTCCTGAGAAATGAAAGGTAGTAAATGAGACCCCACTGGTCTCCAATATCCTTTCCATACAAAGCATCCCCTGACATTTGTCTAAGAAACCGTGAGCATCCTTGCCCTCAGCACCACCGAAAGTTGGATGCTGAAGCCTCTCAAATCTCACCAACCTGCGCTGCTCGTCGTTAACCATATGTGGAACAACAAAATCCTAGGCTGGTGCAACTGGTTGAGCTGGAACTGCCTCTGGGGTCTGAAGCCCCTGAATAACCTGTTCAGGTGTACGGGTCGCTAGAGTCTGAGTGCCTCCCCCAGCGTGAGAAGTAGCGGTTGAAGTAGGAATAGCGACTGCCTGAGAAAAACTGGTGCATGCCGTCAGAATCTGGGCCATTGTCTCCTGAATACCTGGATTATCAATAGGCACAGCTGGTTCCTGAGCTGGTCCCGCTGGAGCATCTGTGGTGGGACTTGATCTGGAATAATAAGTGGATCTATAGGTACCACCCCGGAAGCTGCGAGGGCTGCACCTCTACATCTACCACGACCTCGACCCCTATGGGTCCCACAGGTGGTTGATCGCCCTGACCAGTAGCGTGTGTCCTCACCATCTATGAGAGAATGAAACAATTGAAGTTTAGTTGCCAGAATCACTAGATTCGCAGGACAAGAATTCAAGAATGTGAGATTTTCCTAAGGGTTCTTCAACCTCTCGAAGATAAGTACCGACGTATCCATACCGATCCGCAAGAGTCTACTGAACTTGTTCATGGCCGGTGAGTCCTATGCAACCTAGGATCTGATACCAAATATCGGGCCCCCTTTTTTCCTCGCGGAATCGGGTTTCGAAATTCATTTAAGACAACTCCCTTCCTTTTGGGAGAGGGGTATGGAAATGAAGAGTCGCCATCTATCGGATTTATGGTGCGCTAAGGCACCTAATGCAAGTAATTGATTAAACCAGTCTATGTTACCGGAGATCGGGTAAGGGCTTGAAATTACCTTGAGGGGAAGGTGTTAGGCACCCCTTGAGGTCCACAATGATGGGTCCAGGCCAAACATACTTAGTAAATTAGTCATTTAATAGATAATCAGTCTAAGCACACATACGTAAACAGAATAAAGGAATTCCTAGCAGATAAGCTGTTCAAGCACACATATATATAAAGAAGGAGAAGTCCTAAGTTTGTTAGCCTATAGGATCATATCTGTACAATGCCCGATAATCCTTCCTCAATTAGAGGGGTTACACATGGCATTAGCATACAGGTCATCATATCCCTTTACTACCCAAATACCCTCCCCTTGCAGTTATATAAGCGATTTTAATTAACGACCTCTAAGCGTGCTTCACACGCCCCTTCCTTGTGGCCCTAGAGGTGTTTAGGACCTCTAATTTTAGGGTAGTTCTAGACTCTCCTAAGGTGTTAAGAAAGGAAAAATTTAAGCAACAACAAAAAACATATAGGACTATCAAATATGATAACAATTACGAGGCTCATGTTTACCTCCACACATAAACAGATAATTAGCACGCTCAAACACAGATTTCAGAGAATATCATAAAGTCCTTGAACAAGATATAGGGGAACATAACAAGCAGAGAATATGCAGTACTGTTATAAGGCGAAGTGGCATAAACCTAATCAGTTTGCCTACTTCTTTTAAAACCTGTTGAACCTGGGCAGTCACAAATAAACAAAACATAGTTTTACAAATTTTTGTAAGGACTTAATTACCTATAAGCTTGCCTAGGCGTTGTTCAGGGATACCCTATAACATGTTGTCTAAAATGCAAACATAATTCTGCAAATTGACTAAAGGATAACAAACAGTTTGAGTTTTAATACATCATATAAACATGCTTGTCTAGGTGCTGAAGTACAAAAGTTGATTTCATGCATATTTATACTAACACATGGTGTCTATGTATTGGGGTTGTTTTTAAACATATTTATAAACAAGACAATTATTTAATTAGGCGACATGATTTAAAGCAAATGCAATGCAGCCCTAAAATAGGATTTCTAATGCACATAGAGAATGGTCATTTTATTAAGCAGGATTACTGTAGTAGCCTAACGACAGGACTTCTAGGTGATTGTGACTTATGCAGAAGCAATTTCGTGATAATGAAATATTGAGCTATAATATGATTTCTAATATGCAAAACTAGTAAACGTAATTATCCTAAGGCAGGGTTTCTAATGCAAATAACACGACAGTCCTACAACATGATCTCTAATATAAGTAACATAATATAGGTCTAAAGGCATCATTTCTACTTCAAATTAGCATAGTAAAAACCTAAAGCATGATTTCTACCCAATTTCCCCAAAAAAATTCGTATAAGAATCCCTACCCTTTTACTAATTTCCCCAATATCTATTTACAACGATATTATTACATACTAGAAGTGAATGAATTGCATAATAAATATAAATTAATTTATAGGGAGCCTGAATTAGGCCCAAAGTAAACCTGGGAACGCCAGGCCTTCAAAATAATCTCACATGTCTATAATCACATAGCACACAGAGTGTCCTGGTGTGTCAAAGTTTCCTAAGGAATCACGGGCAATGCTCACATCAAGACCCTTTCTTAATAGAGAATTGGTTATGTGCAGTGTGGAAAGGCCAGTCCCAGTATGCCAGAGTTCGAAGGAATCTCATGGATTCCTAGGCAGTACACACACTGGAGGGGCAGAACATAATATTCTTATAGTAGAAGTGAGAGTGCTTGACATAGTTTGAAAGAGCTTAGTAAAACAGTGTAAAGATAAAAACCTTTAGGAATGAAAAGTTTTTCAGGAATAGAAACAGTTTTAAGAAAATACTACCGGTGGAAAACAGTTTCGAAATCAATTATGAGGAGAACAAAGATTCAACAAGCAACCACACAATCATAGAATGACCAGATTCACAACCATTTAACAAACAACTTTACAAGCGGGGGTCAGGGGGCTTGGAACATAGAGAGCTCACATTAGAAACACATGAACATGGTACAAGGGGGAAGCATATGGTACAACAAAGACAGAACATGGGAATAGTCATGTTGAAGAGAGGGGTGCATTAGTCATACCAATTAGGATCAATAAAATACATTCGGAGTCTAAGGCACTAACATGAGCATACTAGTTGTAGGGAGTAAACAGGAATTGAGAAAACATGCAAACAATAAAAATGAGATCTAGGCATGCTCGATTAAACACTTGATCTGGAGAGGGTAAATCCTTAACATACTGGGTAAAGCACTAAACTTGAAGGTAATTAAAAACTAGTGCAAGAATAGGCATGGACTTACATAAAGGAACACATAAAGTTGAGTTTCTGAATTGACCTAGATACATACCAATTAAGGAAGCAAAGTGCAGAATGTAAAGAAAGTAGAGTTCCATTCTAGCCTTGACTTTCAGCCGGCTAGACCAATAGTTAACACATGTAGCAGAGAAAGAAGAGAGAATTTGAGAGCATGTGTGTATTCTAAACTAATTGTTCGTGTATTGAGAGGAAAAAGTAGATTGTATATATAGCAATTTAAGAGTAGGACAAATAAGTTAAAGGAATCAGAAGTCAGTCAATTAAGGATAATCACAGAATCACATAATGAATTCACCTAAAGCATTTCTGAATCGACCCCCTTAATTAGGGGTAATTGTTTAACGGTAACAACAGGGGGGTTAATTAAGGCAAGGAGTCCAAATCATACCAAATAAGTGATAAGTAAGTATCCCAAAATTATACAGACAACTAATTAGGTCAAATGCAATCAATTAAAGTGACAAATAAAGAAACAAATAAAATTTCAGCACACGCTGATTCTAACAGGACAGTTAACAGGAATCAATCAGTGAAATATTCAAAGAATACTGATTTTGTAGGAAAGAATTACTCAGATATAAATCAAACAAGTAAGAATCCCAAAGGGTTTTGATTTTAACGGGAAGGAAAATCATTCAGATCCTTAACAGAAGTCAATCAAGTAAACCCCCCCCCCCTCCCCCACAAAATACTGATTTTAACAGGGAAAATCATTTAAGCTCCAAAATAGAATAAGTTAATATGAATGGTTCGCAGAGATAAGCACAATAATGAAACAAAAATTGAAGCAATAAGTGTAACACACAGAAACAAACACGGGGATCAGTCAAGCTAGTAAAGAAACAATTAGTTTAAACAATGAAAAAGTTAGAAGAAAATCCTTTCTGAAAAATACTTAGGGCAAACCCTAATTTTAGAAGAAAATAAATGGAAATAGTTAACCAAAACAGGAGATCTTCAAGGAAAAACACCAGATAATACTCAAACCATTTCAGATCTACACATATCTAAACGAATTCGAGTAGTCATAAACTAGGGTTTTCTGAAAAATAGTAGAGATGAAAGAAACTCGGTATGGATTCGACCAAAAAATAGGAGGAAATCAATACTCACAAACGAGAAAGGCCATAGATAGGCCGGTAAACAATTTTCAGGTAGAATCCAATTGAATATCTACTAGATCTTCTAATGGCTCATGAAATACATTAGCCAGGGAGTATAGGAGACCGGTGGTGGTCATAGCAGGCACGGAAATGCCATAGAAGGGGGGTTCTCGCCGGTGACGGCGACTAGGGTTAGGGTGAGCTTGAGAGAGAATGGAGAGGTTAGGGAAACTGAGACGGTGGAAAATGAAAAGTGAGGGCGGTTAGGGTTGGTTGTGAATTAAAATGGTAAGGTTTATTGTGGACCGTTGATCTAAAAGATAAACGACAACGGTTTGATGGGGGTTTGGGTCGGGTAGGTGCTAATTGGGTGTAAAGTGAAATTGGGCTGGTATTTAAAAGGGGTTTGGGCTAATGTTTGAGGGGTTAGGTCCAAAATTTGAAGAAATTAAATTGGGCTATTTGTTAAATACCCACTTAATTGATAAAATAATTTGTAAAAATAGTTAATAAATAGTAAAACATGATTTTATGCATAAAATTGATTTAAAATAATTACCTAATATTATAAAAATACCAAAAGTCATTTTCTTGTGAAATAAGGTAATTATACGCTCGCGGGTTACTACTGCAAAGTTATTGCAAGTATAACCCTAAAATGTAAGTACGACTATTCGTAAAATAATTAAATTTTAGTCTAAATAAACGATAAAAATTAAGCAATAAAATTGTCATAAAGCCAATGGTGATTCAATTAGTAATTGTGTATATAATAAAAATACTCGGGTAAATTAATTAAAAAATCTTTTTAAAATGTAGAAATTATGAAGAAAAAAAATTAATTGATGCTCATGCATTGTTTTGAAGATATATATGCATTTTGAAAATAATATAGGGAAAAATTGAGTGTCAACACCAACTTGTCACGACCCCAAATCCACACAGGCCGGATGGCACCTATCGTGGTACTAGGATAGCCAATCTACTGAACATAATACAAGGAACTTCCCATTTAAATCAATAACGTGTTTTATCAAAAATATTCCACGTTTAGTATTTCACAAATTGCAGATAATCAATGAAAAACATTTGTGCAAAATCCCCAAAACCCGGAGTCAACAATCATGAGCACCTAATGGAACACATTATCTGACACGATTTTTTCTTAATACAACAAGTTTGGAAAATGTAAATAGCGGCAAATGAGAAGGAGAAGGATAGGGATATGAATGTCGTGTAGCTACCTCACAGTCTTCGACAAGCTCCACTGAGGATAATCAAATCTCACTCGATCCGGGCACCTGGACCTGCACACAAGGTGCAGGGAGTAACGTGAGTACACCAACTCAATAAGTAACATATATAAATAAGAAATTGAGTGTAGTGACGTGCTTTTAAGATCATGTAAAATCATATTACAAATATAAGTGGAAATCAATAAATCAAGTCAAGGATCTACGTCCCAAAAGTTCATAAGAATTACAATATTCCTTTTCAAAATTTCATATAAAACATTGGGTCAACATTTATTGTTTGGAGGCAAAAATGTAAAGAAGAGTGAAAATAGTAGTTTCATAGCAAATAAGTCCCTAGGGCACAGTGTCACTCACAATATAGAGCCTCTCGGGCATAGCCTCTCAGTCACTCATGACTCATCTCTCGTCAATCAGCACTCACCCTCAGCAATCACGCTCAACAGGTGCGATATACTAATCATTGCGGCATGTAGCCCGACCCATATATATATAAAACGTTGCGGCATGCAGCCCGATATATAAATAGTTGATTGCGCTCACTGAGAGTGTACAGACTTCGGAGGGGCTCCTTCAGCCCAAGTGCTATATCATTGCGGCACGCAGACCGATCCAATATAAATACCTCTGCAGTGTGCAGCCCGATCCATTATATATATATCGCTGGGGCGTGTAGCCTGATCCAATATATATACCACTGCGGGGTGCAGCCCGATCCAATATACATACTATTGCGGCGTGCAACTCAATCCAATATATATAGTGTTGCGGCGTGCGGCCCGATCCAATATATATATGTATATATGTACATAACGTTGCGGCGTGCAACCCGATCCATCACTATCCTCACAATCAAGCTCTCGGCCTCACTCAATCATCACCCTCATAAGCCACTTGGGCAACTTGCCACAGATAACAGGCACTCAACCAAAAATGTCTTTCATTTGATTGAAAACATGGTGATAAATAGGAAAAATCAACAAGAAAGTATAAATTATGACTGAGATTATATTTTCTATCAGAAATAGTGAGAGAATAGTAGTAAAAATACCCCTGAGGGTCAAAACAGGTCGGCATGAGGCCCTAAACATGGCATACAATCCAAGATATATTATAAATATCTAAAATATGAAATGTCATATGATTTCAAATCAAATACGCGACTTAATAATCGATACCGAACAGACCAAGTCGCAATCGCTATCGGTACACGCCCACACGCCTGTCACCTAGCATGTGCATCACCTCATTTATCAAAACAATACGAAATTCTGGGGTTTCATACCGTCAGGTCTAGATTTACGTTCATTACTTACCTCAAACCGAATGAAAAACTACATTGTGATGCTTTTGCCCCTCGAATCGGCCTCAACGCGCCCCGAATATATTCAAAACAGATTCATATCATCAAAATATTGTTAAGGAACAAAGCCCACTCGAAAATAATCGATTTACGTCAAAAAACCCGCAATTGTCCAAACCCAACCCCCCTCCCCCGGGCCCACATCTCGGATTTCAATAAAAATCACAAAACAAAAATCCTTACTCTCACGAGTTCATACATACAAAATACATCAAAATCGGACCCCAAATGTCCCCTCAAATCCCAAATTTACATTTTCAAATTTCAATCCCTAATCTCCCAAATTTATCCACTAAAACATGATCAAATAATGGAATAATCGTCATAAATACAAGATACAAGGTCCATGTAGCTTACCTCACTGAATACACTTGATTCCCCCTTGAAATCCCAACTCTAAGCTCCAAAAATCCATCAAAAATGGAGAAAAAATGAGTGAAAATTCGCGAAGGCAACCTTATATAAGTTATGCCCAGCATTCTCGCACCTGCGACCCCATGCAACGCACCTGCGGAAAAACCCCTCGTAGGTGCGGATTCCCACTTAAACCAAATTTTGCATGTGTGGTCCTCTACATGCACCTGAAGCTCCCAAGCGAAGTTCTACTTTCTGCATCTGCGCAAGGTCTTCCGCACTTAGGTCTTCGCACCTGCGGCTCCCCGTCCGCAGGTGCGGCCATACTAGAAGGCCTGCACCAGCAGCCATTTGCTGTTTTTTTCCAACTTCCAACCTTCCGAAATCACTGAAAATCAATCTCGAGCCCCTCGGGGCCTCAACCAAAGGTACCAACAAGTCGTATACCAACATACCAACATATTCAAACCCTCGGAACGCTTAAAATAACATCAAAACACCAAATCAAATACAAATTCAAACTTTAGGATTTCTAAACTTCTGAAATCCGCCAACGATGCCAAAACCACCCAAACCACGTCTGAATGACCTGAAAATTTGCACACACATCCCAAATGACTCTACGAACTTGTTCGAACTTTCGGAATCCCATTGAGACCCTGATAGCTAATTTTTCACTGCCGACCGAAAATCGCCAAAAATCCAATTTCGCCAATTCAAGCCTAATTCTACTATGGACCTCCGATTGACATTTCGAACACACTCCTAAGTCCCAAATCACCTAATGAAGTTCTATGAGCCACAAAAATAACATTTCGAGATCATTTACCTATAAGTCAGCTTCCGGTTGACTTTTCCAACTAAATCACCAACTTAAGAGACTAAGTGTCTCATTACTCATCACAACCACCACGAACCCGAACCAATCAACCTCATGCAACACAACAGAGCTGAACCATACAAGAATGAATCAGAAATGGGAAAAAAAGGCTAAACACTCGGAACGACTGGCTCGGTCATTACAGAAAGTGACCCAAACCAAAAATGATCCCTAAGGAGTGAAGCATCTCACATTGAGGAATTGGTTGATCATTTACAATTAGGATCAAAGTTCTATATTATTAGTAACTCAATAGGATCTTGCAGAACTTGGAGTTGCATCAAACACATTCCCCACAAGTATGATAAAGTCTTTTGCATTATTAGTCTTTAGTTTGTTTCATGATTCCTACTATTTGAGACTCAACTGATTGTACAAGATCAACTATGTGCTCTACTAATTTTACATTGATCATTTTAGGGTTAGCTAGTCCAATAGACACGATTAACATGATGTGATGTTGGAAAAAATAATAATCTCGTCCAGAAATAATATCCACGGAAAGTAATAATAACACAAGAGAGTAACAATGACACCAACTATTTTAACGAGGTAAATACAGTACCGGAGTGGAACAATATTACCACTATAATATCAAAACTTAGTAGTGTCAAGAGACTACTACAATTTTGACATAAAAAAAATACTTTTTATTTAAAACACCTGACTACAATATTACTGATACTCACTATTTATCTCACAAACTACAATGTGTGAATTACTCTCTCTAACTTGTATTGCTTCTCTTTGTTTTGGTGTGTTTTCAAATAAGGAGAAGCTCCTCTATTATAGCAAGAAATCATTGGCCTAATAGTGGATATGATCTCATGAAAACTTGGTCCACAAATTTGTTATAACTGATATGAAGTCATGGCAAGTTTCATGAAAACTTGGCCCTCTCTTGAAAAAGAAGCCAAATTAATGGCCATATTACACGTGGGATAAACCCGTCAAATCTCCCCCTTAATTTTGATTTTTCTCTTCATTCCAAGTCTTGATCTCAATCTCTGAAAATCTTCAAGTTTGAGAGGTTTTGTAAAAATGTTTGTAAGTTGATCATAAGACTTCACATATTTGAGTTCTACCTCGTTCGTGGAAATGCATTCTTTGATGAAGTGATATATTGTATCTATATGCTTCNGGTTTTGTAAAAATGTCTGTAACTTGATCATAAGACTTCACATATTTGAGTTCTACCTCGTTCGTGGAAATGCATTCTTTGATGAAGTGATATCTTGTATCTATATGCTTGCTTCGATCATGATACATCGGATTCTTGGCAAGTACCTGTGCGGATTTGTTGTCAATACAAATCACTATAGCTTCAATTTGTGGCAAATTGAGCTTCTTTAATAATCTTCTCAGTAAAATAGCATTATATGTACAAGATGTTGCTGCTATATATTCAGTTTCACAGGTGGAGAGAGTAACAATGGATTGTTTCTTTGAACTCCAAGAAATAACAGAATCGCCCAAGAAAAACACAAAACCAGGTGTGCTCTTTCTATCATTAATATCTTCCCCATAATCACTATCACAAAATCGCATAAGCTTCAAACCACTAGAAGAAGAATAAAATAACCCAAAGTCAATCGTACCTTTTAGTCCTTTACCTTTCTAAAAGAGAAGAGAAGAGAGGCAGTTGCAGCAGTAGAAGGAGCCCAAAACCCTGAGGATCACTCGACCACGATCGGTAACGAATAATTCTTCTACTGACTTTCAAATGAGTGGAGGTAGGATCTTCCATGGTACGACTTAGTACTCTAACTTCAAATAGTATATTTGGCCTGGTACAAGTCAAGTACCTCAAACTTCCAGAAGACTTTTGAAAAATGTGGGATCCACTTTTTCTCCTTCATAAAACTTGGAAAATTTTGTCCTACTTTCCATCGGTGTGTTCACGGGGTTGATTGAGTATGTTGAACTTCTTCAATATCTCTTTTGTATAGCTTTTTTGAGAGATAAACATTCCATCCTCCATCTGCTTCACTTCTAGGCCCGGGTAGTATGACATGAGTCCTACGTCTTTCATCTCGAAGTCACGAGACATATCTTTCTTAAAATCTTGAAATAAACTTGGGTTATTACCCACGAAAATAAGATCATCAAAATAAAGACAAACAAGTAATATATATTTCATTAGTATGAACTTTAAGGTAAAGAGCATATTCATGGAGACAACGAGTAAACCCATTGTCTTAAAATACTTGTCGATGCAACTATTCCATGCACCTGAGGCTTGCTTTAATCTATATAAAGAATTCTTCAACCGCAACACTTTATCCTCGTGGTTTTTGACCACGAAACCCAATGGTTATTCAACATATACTTCTTCTTCAATATATCCATTCAAGAAGGCTAACGTGACGTCTAGTTGATTGATCTTCCACTTTATTTGTGTCGCCAAAGAGATCAGTAAGCGAATCATCTACATGCGAGCAACAGGTGCATAGACACCTTCATAGTCAATGCCTTGCCATTGCTTGTAACCCTTAGCCACAAGTCGTACCTTGTATCTCTCTACATTTCCATCAGCATTCTTCTTTGTCTTGTATATCAATTTTACTCCAATTGCGCAATGACCCTTAGGAGGAGCTGTTAACTCCCAAGTGTTGTTCTTCTTTATTGACTCGATCTCCTTCTCTATGGCTTGTCTCCACCTTTTGACTGTTAGAGCTTCATCAAAGTTCATTGGTTCATTATCAGCAGAGAGACAATATAAAAAATAAAAATTAGTAACTTCTTATGTGCCATCATAGAGCCCTTGAATGAACCTTGTCCTTTGCGGTTGCTCATTGGAACTTTTTTGAGAAAAAGGAGATGCAACATTCGTTGGAGAAGGAGGTGCAGTTGTATCCTGCACAAGTTCTATGGTCTCTGATTCTTCTTCATCGCTAGGTATGGAAAAAGCTCATATGAAGTTTCTTCCTGAGCTTCCCAATTCCATGCCAATTCTTCAGCAAATTAAACATCACGACTCACCACCATCTTGCCGCTACTTGGGTTGTATAGCTTGTAGCCTTTTGAACTTGTATCATACCCAACAAACACATGCTTGCCACTTCAATCGTCAAGCTTCGTTATCCCTTGATGTAGCACATGAGCATAGGATATGCTCCCAAAGATTCTCAAGTTCTTGACACTTGGCTTTCTTCCACTTCATGCTTCTTGAAGGGTTTGATCTCTAACATTCTTGTTAGAGATCTGTTGTTCAAATAAACTGCACAAGATACAACTTCTTCCCAAAATTCCTTGGGCATACGTTTAGCTTTTAACATATATCTAGCCATATTAAGAATCGTTCAATTATTTCTCTCTGCGACTCCATTTTGTTGGGCTGAATAAGGTACCGTTAGAGGACGACAAATTTCATGAGACTGACAAAAGTCATTAAATATTTTTGAAGTGAATTCGCCTCCTCTATCGGACCTTAAAGCTTTTATTTTGTAGCCACTTTCTTTTTCTACAAGTACTTTAAAATTTTGATAAGCAGTAAAAGCTTCATATTTTTGGTTCAAGAAATAAACCCAAGTCTTTCAACTGAAGTCATCAATAAAAAGTAGAAAGTATTTACTTTTACGAAAGGAAGGTGAATTGATTAGTCCACACACGTTAGTGTGAACAAGCTGAAGCGGTTTAGTTGATCTTGACATGGCATCCTTTAGAAAACTTATTCTTGCATGTTTTCTAAGTATACTAGCTTTGCACAATTGATTGGGATGATTGATTGATGGTATCTCATGCACCATGTTATTTTCTCCCATTGATTCGAGTGCTTCAAAATTCAAGTGCCCAAATCGCATGTGCCAACACCATGATTCATCTTCCTTTACAAGAAGTTGGCCCAAACTCAAAATATTACTTTTTTATTTTGGCACATAATAAACATCTTGAATTAGCTTGTGACTACCATCTTTATAGGAGACCAGAATCGTATATATCCCTTCGATTTGAATCCTTGAGGTATCTTGTGATGACCCAAGAGGTCATCTTGTGTAATTAGTAGAAATTGTGCTCTGACACCCTGAAATCCTCTGTTAATCTCACCTCGATGTTCGTACACAGCCCGAGCGCGTATCCGGGAAGTCTTTATGTGGAAATGTGTTGAACAGTTGAATTTATGATAATTAATGGAATAAAGTTGACTTTGGTCAACATTTTTGGTAAACAGACCCGCACCCATAATTTCACAGTCCCCGAGGGTCCGTAGGAAAATATGGGACTTGGGCGTATGCCTGGAATCGTATTCCGCGGTCCCAAGCCCGAGAAATGAATTTTTAAAGAAAATTGTTTTCTTAAAATAAGAAAGACTTTTTAAAATGAAATTTGATTTGAAATCTGTGTTGCCGGGCTTGTATTATGGTTCCGGAGCTCGGAACAGGTCGAATATATGTTATGTGAGTTATCTGTGAAATTTGGTGTAAAACAGACTTGAAATGACGAGTTTCGGATCAAAATCGGAATAATTAAGCCTTATGAAGTTTTGAGAAAATTCTAGGAGATTTGACGTTTAATTCCTTGTTTTTGATGAAATTTTGGTGATTTAAATGCTTGAATAAGTCCTTAGGATGATTTGGGAGTCGTGTGTGTTTTTGGTTTGGAGACCCGAGGGCTCGGGTGAGTTTCGGGCAGCTAACGGGGTGTTTAAAGGGTCAAAAATCTGGTGTTTTGTTCATTTTCTGGGGTCTGGGTACTTAACTCTATGTGAACGCACTCAAGGGTGTGCGAATGCGTAGAGTAAAAGTGGGGTTTGAGGGATCTGGGTAAAAGCTTCTGTGCGAATGCACCACTTAGGATGTGAACGCATAGGCTTAGCGAACGTGGCCTGGGGCCCGCGAACGCAGTGAAGAAAATCACCCAGTTTACTTAAATATTCCAAAACCAGAATGCCATACGGGAATTTCATAATTTTCACCTTCTTCTTCTTCTCCAAAACCCATAGCCACGTTCCAAACCATCCTTCCTCCATAACCACTTCGGTAACTGACTTCAACTCCAATTTCTTCCATTTTTCCTTCATCAACACTAGAATCTAGGCCTAGAATCATGAAAACAAGTAGAAATTAGGGGATTTGGGTAGAGTTAGGGATCATGGGACTTTGGGAAATTCAACCTTAATTTAGGGTCAGATTTCAAAACAAATCATATATTTGAACTCGTGGGGGTATGGGTGATCGGTTTTTGGTCCGAGCCTCGTGTTTAGACCAAGCGGGCCTGGGGTCAAATATTGATATTTTTGGAAGAATTCTTGGAAATGGGTAACTAGGCTATGGAATTTATTTATTGAATCATTATTGATATACTTGAGTTATTATGTCTAGATAATACCATTCCGGAGTTGAATTCTAAAGGAAAGGCAGTGTTAGAAGGCTGATTGCTATATTTTGGACCCGAAGTAAGTGTCTTGCCTAACTTTGGTGAGGGAATAGGTATTGTATGCTATGTGTTAAGTGTGTATCATGTTCAATTCATGGGTGAGGTGACGAGTACCTATGCATTGTGTGTCAAGCATGCCCGTGAGTCAATTTTCTATAAAAACCTTATTAAATCTTCTATGTTCGTTATAATATGCAATTGTCTCTACTTGGAAGTTGATTAATATTGAAACCTGTGGTTGATGAACTCATGATGTATTGGTCTGATTGAGAACCCAATTGTAAAGGATAGATTTGAAATGATTGGTTATAGCTGAGACCCTTGCCGGGCAATCGTTACGATATTGACTGATACTTTCCCCTTGCCGGGTGATTTTGAATTGTATTTCCACTACGATGTATTCCTTGCCATTGATATTGTCATTGTTTCTGTGAGGAAGAGTGTAAAACCACGAAGTTCGTGGGCCTTGGCGTCTCTCCTATCCCTAGTTCTTCATTTCGGTCTTGTTTTTCCTCTAGTTTTCAAAGACAATCATGTATTTCCTTTCAGGCTTTGTATTTAGCACTCCTATAGGCAGTTCCTGAGTTTGTGACTCCAGGTTTTGGGAAATTATTGCGACGTTGTATTATGTTGTCTTTACTTAGTTTTGAAACTTGATTTTTTTCCGTTTTTATGTTGTGAACTATTTTCAGCTTAATCTATTAATTCGATGTTATCATGTTAGTTTAACTGTACACGTTGGCTTGTCTAGCAGGTTCAACGTTAGACGCCATCACCGCCCGATGGTGGGATTTCGGGTCGTGACATATCTCCGAAGGACACATTACCTCTCATCATTTTATTGATCTTCACAAACTTCTCTTTACATCCACACATATGATTGCTTGCTCCATTATCCAAATACCACGAGCTGCAATCATCCATATCTTCTTCGTCGATTTCTATGAACAATGTTGACTCATATTATTCTTTCTTGCCATCAACAAGGTTAGCTTTTTCTTCAACATTGCCTCGACATTCCTAAGAGTAATGGCCAAATTTATGAAAATTATAACACTCAATTTTTTATTTCTCATACCTTGTCCATTATTTTCTTGGTAGTAGCCACGTCCGCTTCCTCCTCTTTGTCCACGGCCACGACCTCTAAATGTTTGGTGGATTTTAACTTCATTGTTGAAGTTGTTACCATTACTTATTCATCTTCCATGACCTCCACGGCCTCGTCTTGTCTGTTTACTCGACAGCTCTTTTCACCTCCACAATCCTCAAAGGATGCCTGAGTTTTAAGAAGTTGCTCCAGTGTCCCGTCTTGTCTTCTTTTGATCTTTTCTTCGCGGGTCTGTAAAGAACCCTCCAATTTCTCTACCAGCATAGAGTCTAAATCTTTAGACAACTCAATAGGGCACGCCACAAAATCAAATTCAGGTGTTAAAGTGCGAAGGATCTTTTCGACCACACAGACATCTTCTATGTCCTCCATGTATCTTCTTAATTGATTTACAACAACCTTCACTTTTCAACAATAATCTGAAATGCATTTGGATTCATTCATTTTTAAAACTTCAAAGTCAGCCCTTACAATTTGAAGTTTTACGTTCCTCACCTTGTTAACTCCTTCAAGAGAATTCCGTAAACTCTCCCAAGCTTCGCTTGAGGAGGTAGCATCTGCCACCTTCTCAAACATGGCATCATCCAAACATTGGTGAATGAGCGTGCGAGCTTGCTGATCCTTTTTCCTTTTCTTTTCAAATACATCTTTATCATTTTGAAGCAGGGCTTCCTAATTATCGGGTTTTGCATACCCTCTATCTATGATTTCCCACACATCCTAGTAGCCGAGGAAGACATTCATACATAGAAACAATTTCTCATAATTATCTCTTGTGAGACGGGGGTACTGAAAAGACAACATACAATTATTTGTCATGGCTCTAATACCATGTTGTTGGGAAAAATAATAATTCCACCCAAAAATAATATCCACGTAAAATAATAATAACGCAAGAGAGTAACAACGACACCAACTCTTTTAATAAGGTAAATACAGTACCGGAGCGGAGAAATATTACCACTATAATATCACAACATAGTAGTGTCAAGAGACTACTATAATTTTGAAAGAAATAATACTCTTTATTCAAAACACCTCACTACAATATTACTGACACTCACTATTTATCTCACATAGTACAATCTGTGAATTACTCCCTCTAACTTTTGTTGCTTCTGTTTGTTTTGCTGTGTTTTCAAATGAGGAGAAGCTTCTCTATTTATAGCAAGAAATCCTTGGCCTAACAGTGGATATGATGTCATGACAAATGTCATGAAAACTTGGTCCACAAATATGTTATAGTGGATGTAATGTCATCACAAATGTCATGAAAACTTGGTCCCCGTCCAAAAAGAAGCCAAATTAATGTCCATATTACACATGGTATGTACCCACATGTTAGACTAAACTATATGGGTATATATATTTACATTTTATATGTACATTCTTTTACTTATAAATTTTAATGTGGGACTTTGCTCGCACATTCAGTTATCTTCCCTAGAAACATCACCATAATTCATTGGTTTAATTATATGAAGATTTATTGTGTTCCACCGACATTATTTGGGTATTTGTGAGCTCCAGACCGCACATCATTTCTTCCTTGTTTCTTAACTTTTCACGGGCCACTTTTTATACTTGTCCGGTTGAATTATCCTGACACCAGCTTGTTGGCTAAGTAGCTAGCCTAATCTCGTATATTTTTCTCCGAAAAGCCTCTAAGTCCTAAAGAAATAACTCCACATCTCATATTTAGCTTTTTTGCTTCTCTATTTTCAATGTGTGACTGCATGACCCATGACCTAAACAATGAGAATTGCAATGCTTCCCCTTGATTTTATCTTGATAATATGCCAATATTTTCTTTTCCTTTCGTTATTTTAATTAAGCATAAGGTTTTAATTAAGCATAAGGTGGCAAACAGGCTGGTCAGGCCGGATATAGACAGATCGAAAATGGGTAATGTAAAAATGAATAAATTATCCGACCCGATCCATATGATAATTTTTGGAAGAATTCTTGAATATGATCACTTTTGGAAGAATTCCTAGTCGTCCAAATTTGAAGAACCTTCAATTTGAGTATTTGCAAATGTTAAAGTTAAACCCAGTAGTTATCGATTGATTATCTATTTTCTCAGTAGATAATATGGTTCTTATCCATATTTGACCCCCTTTTTAAAAAATTCACTATTAAACTAATTTTTTAATGAATAATATGCATCAATAATTATTTTTTTAATTCATTTTACCACCACTAATTATGCAGGATAGCAGGCGTGGCGTTTGTTGTCCCCGTTGTAAATTACGAATGGCCATCCCTTCCTGTCAATCTCACTGAGGATGATCAAAGGAAGAAAAATTATAGGTGGATGATGAGGATTGCTACATATGTTCCTACGTTACTATATTGGTGGGTGACTCGAAAATCATCCACTTCTTCGACCAATAATTCAAAACATACATACTTTACAACGAAGGATTTAGAGCTTCTGAAGAATGTACCAGGATTTCAATTTTTTAACCCGGTAAAGTTAATATTCTCTGTACTACTTTCTAAGCTCAGATTGTATTTTCCATTTTGTTCTTTTAATGCACGAAATCTCAAAAAAATAAAAAAAACAATGAATTAGCTAAAATATCTTTTTTTATTATATTTACTCTATGTTACTTGGACTCTCCGAAAATATACTTTGGTACGTAGCGGATCACAATTTTTGAAGAATCCGGCACGAGCGCGTCAATATTTTTGAAGAGTCCGCGCAACACATAACTTATCAACTTTCTGCTTGCCATGAACAGGGAAAACTAAGGAAGAGAAGTGTTTTCGACAATCTTTGCAGTGATTTCCTTGTGGCTTTTAATAAGTGGGATTTTGATCCTTTGGAGCTAATTACCAATCCTTTTCTTGAAAATGGTCAGAGTTGTATCCACATTTGGCAAGGCTGTGAAGACAAATTTATTAACTTGAAACTACAAAGGCATGTAGCAGAAAGGTTACCTTGGATTCAATATCATGAAGTATCTGATGGTGGTCATCTATTGATCTATGATAGTACAATATGTGAAGCTATTTTGAGGTCTCTTTTGATTGAAGAAAAAACTCCACTCGATGAACCTAAATTATCCAACTAAGTCATAGCTTATAATCAATATTGTCGCAAAACAGCGCTCAGTAAGGATTGGACTTTTCTTTCCCTTTAATGTACTTATTGGATGATGTATTTCGTAATGTGTCACTCTACCAAAAAAGACAAACAATAATGATTGTTTTAAGATGCACTCTGAAAGGAAAATCAAAAGATAATGGTAAAGTTTTGCCAAAGATTTATTACTAATTAACGCTAATGAAGTTCACAATTATCCCTCATATTGATTTCTTCTAGAGCAAAACACTAATTAAGTTTTTCTCTCGTACTTGTTTAGTTTTAATCCCCAAGATTGATACCCCTGAATTTTTCTCTCAATTCAGACCTATTAGCCTTTCTAACTTCACAAACAAGATATTTCCAAAATCCTAGCTCTCAGACTTACTGTAGTTCTTTGCTTTCTAGACTCATTTTTGAGAACCACACTGGATTTGTCAAGATTACAAAAAATGTTCAATTAGCTCAATAGATCGTTCAATCTATTCTTCAACCTAGTAAGTGTGCGAATATTGTGGTTAAGTTGAACATGGTTAAGGCATACGATAGAATGTCATGGCAATTTGTCACATCAATACTTAGAAAATTTGGCTTTTCCAAATTGTGGTTAAGTTTGATGTGTATGTGTCACGGCTCGGAATTCCTAACCTCGGGACCATGATAGCGCCTAACATCTACTTGCTAGGCAAGCCGGTGTGAATAAGGTAATTAACATATTTTTAACATTTATAACAAAGTAATGATATTTAACGAGAAATAAATTCCGAATTTCATGCAGTGTGAATATAAGCAACGTGATACTAACTACTCCCAAAAATTCGGAGTCACAAGTACATGAGCTACTAGAATACCACATCCATGGTCTGAAGCAAATACAACAGTTTGAAGCTAGATAAAGAGTAAAAATAGAAAATGGAAGGGGACATAAAAGTTTTGCGAACGCCAGCAGATCTACCTCCAGTCTCAGAAGTTAAAGTGATTCGAGTTGACGCGCCTCTAAGCACCTCTGGGACCAATACCAGTATCTGCACAAGAAGTACAGAAGTGTAGTATGAGTACAACCGACCCAATGTACTCCGTAAGTGTCGAGCCTAACCTCGACGATGTTGTGATGAGACTTTGACAAGACACCCACGTAAAAAAAGCATGTGCAAGTATATGTAAAGCAGCAAAATAACAAGAAGAAGGATAAAATATTAACTGGGAAGGGACATGCGAAATGGGAGATGTCATAGAAGCTACAAGTACGAAATCACCAAATAATATTCTATGAAATAACAACAATGTAACCAAGTTAATCACCAAAATCGGAAATCAAACAAAGCAATGAAATCAAGATGAATGGCACGGCATCACCCTTCGTGTTTTTACTTTCTTCCTCACCATGTAATATCATGAATATAATGACACAATGTCACCCTTCGTACTTTTACTCCCAAATATCTCAATATATGATAATGAATGCAAGTAAGACATGTCAACACCCTTCGTGCTTTTCTCTCTTTCTCACCAAGCAACAATACAAATTCGAATAATAAAGATCAAGGCGGGAAAACAATTTCACTTCAATTATAGTATCACAATATCAAACTCAACTTTCAAAATATACAACATCTTTGAAATAAGTAAAGAATATGAAATGGATAAATAAAAGAAGTAATAATATAACATAAGCATGCATAACATAATTAACGAAACAATTTAATACAAAGAAATAATTTCCACCCGCATGCTTTAACTCAATGACACGCATAGATACTCGTTACCTCACATATACGTTGTCCCCACACATAAAATATATAGCAAATAGACCAACAAGTCCTAATCTCTCAAGTCAAGGTTAACCACGATACTTACTCACTTTGCAACCAAATCAATGCTCAACCGCGGCTTTTCCTCAAGATTTAGTCTCTAAACCAATCAAATCTATGAAGTTGGGATGAAAAATCTCTTCATAATCGCCTTTAGGCCGAGCTCAAACTTGAAAATGGTAAAAAATAAGAAGAAATCCCAATTTTGAAACTTTATATTATTGGATATTAGGTGTTCTTCGCGTTCGTGAGACACCTGATGCGATCGCGAAACATTAGTAGCAGATAGCCGAACCAGCAATTTTTCTAAGTTCAAATGGTCTGTAGCCTATCCGATACTCACCCGAGCCCCTCGGGCTCCAAACCAAATTTGCACGCAAGTGTAATAACATCATACGAACTTGCTCGCGTGATAAATATACCAAAATAATACCTAGAACTACGAATCAGACATCAAAATGTATGAAATTTTTAAAGAAACTCAAGAACTTCCAAATTCACAACTGAGCATCCGAATCATATCAAACAACTGGTAGTCATAAACTCCCGAAACCAAGTTTTAAATAGTAAAATAGACTTATCCCAAGTCCCGAAACCAAAATTCGAACTCGGTAGTCATAAAGTCAACCTACGATCAAACCTAGGAAATCTTTAAGACTTCAAATTACTAGTTTTCAACAAATCAAGTCAAATTAAGTTAGGGACTTCATAATTTAGTTCCGGGCATACGCCCAAGTCCAAGGATTGCTCCCCTCTACCTTCGTGTTCACAAGACAACACCCGCGTTCGCCTAGGGTAACCACCTGTCTCCCTCAAAATCTCCTTAAAACTTCGTGTTCGCGAAGAGTAATCCCTCTACTGCTTCGCGTTCGCGACCGATTCTCCGTATTTGCATAGAAGAAATCCACCCATGTCCCAGTTTCCCCTTTGCGATCTTGAGAGAGTCTTCGCGATCGCGAAATACATTGCACTAGACATCAGTAGATAGTTGGACCAGTAATATTTCTAAGTTCAAATGGTCTGTAGCCTATCCGAAACTCACCCAAGCCCCTCGGGATCTAAACCAAAAATGCACAAAAGTGTAACATCATAAGAAGTCACTCGCATGATAAAAATATCAAAATAACACCTAGAACTAAGAATCGGACATCAAAATGCATGAAATTTTCAAACAAACTCAAGAACTTCCAAATTCACAACTGAGCGTCTGAATCCTATCAAACAACTTCGTTTTGCACCAAATTTTGCAGACAAGTTTTAAATAGTAAAATAGACCTATATCAAGTCCCGGAACCAAAATCTGAACCCGGTAGCCATAAAATCAACCTCTACGGTCAAACCTAGGAAATCTTTAAACTTGCAAATTTACTAGTTTTCAACAAATCAAGTCAAATTAAGTTAGGGACTTCCAAATTCAATTCTGGACATACGCCCAAGCCATAGATTATGATACGTACCCATCGGGATTGTCAAAATACCAGTCCGTGATCGTTTACACGAAATATTGACCGTAGTCAACTGAGGTCATTTTTAAAGCTAAAAATCATGTTTCTTCAAATTTTTATATAATATCTTTTCCGAGAAAGATATGGACTGCGCATGCAAATAGAAAAATAGTAAACGGAGCTAACCGAGGTTTCGAAATACGGAAATAAGGGTGAGAACTCAATACAATCTATCGGATCGTCACAGTATGGTATTTCGTTATTATAAATGCAGCAAGGACGAGTTTCTTCACATCCTCACAAGGCTTTAAAACATGGAGATACTTTTCCCCCTCTATTTATTTATTATAGCTAAAGAAGTTTTATTTAGATCATTAAATGAGTTATATTAAAATAAAAAACCTATTCCATTTTCCATGTCCAAAAATGGGCCACTGAATAATCACTTGGCCTGTGCAAATGATATTGTCGGAAATAATTCAATTAAGTTGGTGATGCAGAAGTCATGAAATATGAAGAGAGTTCAGGGCAAATGGTTAATAGGGAGAAAAGCTTCTTCCTAACTGCCCCAAAGATAGCAGCAGCTAGAATAAACAGAATGAGAACTTGTACATGCTTTATAGACAAGAATACATTAAAGCCGTAGCTACAAAGAGATGGTGGAGATTTAGGTCCACACCATCTTTATGGGCCTCTTTCCTCAAATGCAAATACTGTGTTAGAGCACACCTTACTACTAAGCAACGGGCCTCTGGTAATTCCTCTCTATGGAAGTCTCTGACACAAGTGAGGAAGAAAGAGGAGGATCATATGATTTGGCAAGTTAACAAGAAGTTGTACGTAGTTTCTGATGTGATAATTAGAATGACACTTGCGAAGGAATATCTAGAAGCTAGTAAATATTTCATCTCTAATGGTGAATGGAACATTAACAAGTTGAGATATATTCTCACTGAACAGATGATACATCTTATTAACATAGTGAAAATTAGGAAATAAGAAAAGCAAGATCATTTGCAGTGGGACCTCACAAAGAGTGGGAGTTATACCAACAAGTCAGCATGGAAAATGATTAGAAAAGAGAAGCCTCAAGACTTTGGCAAGGCAAGCTACCTTTTGATGAAATCACCGATCACAAGTTTTGGAGATGTTGTTGATGCTCTAGCTTTGATATAGAGTCAGTGCAGCATGTGTTTTTGAAAGGGGTCGAAGTACCTCTGGAATACATTTGAGGCCCTTTGGGGATTAGAACTCTTCATAGTAACATCAGACAATGCCTAATTTTTTTGGCACAAAAAAATGACTAATTGTTATGTCACAACTCAATTTACACTATAGCCGTGATGGCGCCCAACATCGCCACTAGGCAAATCAACAGTGATCCCATTTTTATTGTTTATTTTTTTAATATTCTTAAAGTAACTGATTTTATTTAATGAGATAACTATTGATACGAAATTATAGTGAAACCAAACATCAAATAAAGAAATTAGTTAAGTAGTGAATTTAATACTCAAAATTATAACATGTCTACTAGAATACTCCCAAAACTCAGTGTCACAAGTGCATGAGCGAACTAGTAGAATATACAAAATCTCCTATACTACTATCTAGAATAAGACAGACAGAAAATAAATACAATAAGTAGAGGCTCCGGGCGCTGCAGAACGGGCATAGAGAGCAGCTCACCACCAAGCCTCTGGGTAACAGGGGTACATGTCTGAAGAACCGCCAGATGCAGCTGCCTCAGATCTTGCACGATTAGTGCAGAAGTGTAGCGTGAGTGCATAAACAACATGTACCCAGTAAATATCTAGTCTAACCTCGAAAAAGTAGTTACGAAGGGTCGACTTTGACACTTATTAGTGGGCCAAAATACATAATGTGCAAGATTATATTATACGCATGAAAATCAACATCAGTAATAGAATAAGAGGCAATAATTAAATGACCATTTATCAAATAACAATTTAAAAGTCTCCACTATCACATAATATTCTCAACAAGTAAAGGCCTAACATGTACTATAGACTTTTAAGTCATGACAGACTTATCAAGTGAAATCGGACTCCGAGAGACAACACACACAAGTTATGTCGAGGTTGTACAACACGATCCATAATATTCGTGTACATACACTAACAAGGTCGTACGGTCCGATCCATGGATGCATCCCATATATATATATGTGTTCGGTCCAATCCACAAGACTAGGGAAATGTTTTGGATTTCAAATCTCACATATACTGCAACGAGATAAAACCCATGAAAGGATACAATTTTCATTAGTAATTAAAAATTTTCGCCAACCCTCTAAGTAATGAAGTTCGTTTAATCTTTAACCAAGTTTTTCTCATTAATGAAAGTAACTAATCTAACAAGTTGAATCCAAATAGTACAAGTAATAGCATAATAAAAGCCTATGTCTACTCGGACATAACATGAATTCTAGCTACGCACAGACTCTCGTCACTTCATGCGTAAGTAGCACCCACAATTAGTAGCAAATAGCAATTTAAACACCTATGGGATAAATTCCCTTTTACAAGGTTAGGCAAGAGACTTACCTCATTCCCAAGTTCACTTTTCGGTTCACAAACCACCCTAAAGGCCTCAAGTCGGTGCTGAACAATCCGAAACTAGCCAAATATTACATAAATTAATCAATATATACTCAAAAGTTTATATAGCTATCAAAATGATTACTCAACCCAAATTTGAAGATTCCTAAAATTCACCTCGGGCCCACGTGCCCGGATTTTTGAAATTTTCGAAGATAAATATATCACCCATAACTTTATGAACACAAATATATAATTTCTACTCAATTCCATAATTATTTTTGTGGTCTAATCTCATTTTTATAAAAAAAATCTAGGTTTCCCACTAAACATATAATTTCCACAATTTATCTGTTAAAATCTTCCCAAAATACGTGTATTAAACTCATATTAAGTAGTAATTACTTACCTTACGATGATAGGTGAAAAATCCCTCTCCAAGAGCTCCATAATCGACCACCCCAAGTAAGAATGAGAGAAAAAGAACCCCAGTCCGATATAAATTCACTCCTTCTGCCCCAGCGATTTTTCCACCTGCGACACAATAGTTTCACCTACGACTCTGCTCCTGCGGAAAAAGTCACCGCAGGTGCTGTCCTTGCCAAGGCCAGCTTCCCTCGCTTCTGAGGACAAAAATCGGCTTCTGCGATCCCACTTCTGAGGAAAAGTCGATCACACCTGCGATCCCACCTGCCCCCATACTTACGCTTCTATGGAAAGCATCTCGCGCTTGCGGATGTGCACCTGCGCCCAGGCTCCCGCACCTACGAACCAAGGCCTGACTGGTCACTTTTGCTTTTGCGAACAAGGAGTCGCACCTGCATTGCCACTCCTGCGGCCATTCCACCGCAGGTGCGAACGCACCAGATGCTAGCAGCCTTCAGCCATTCTTCCAAGTTCCAATATGTTCCGCACATCGTCCGAATAACACTCGAGGCCCTCGGGCCTCATCCAAACATACCCACTAGTTCTTAAAACATAAAACAGACATGGTGGAACCCTTGAAACGCGTAAAGCAACATCAATACTAATAAGCGCACCGAAAAACCAAATTGAATTCAATTATGAACTTCAAGCTTTCTAATTTACTCAGAATGCGCCGAGTTATCCTTAAACTACTCGGAATGACACCAAATTTTGCGTACAAGTCATACATACTTTACAACCAAGGATTTAGAGCTTTTGAAGAATGTACCAGGATTTCAATTTTTTAACCCGGTAAAGTTAATATTCTCCGTACTACTTTCTAAGCTCGGATTGTATTTTCCATTTTGTTCGTTTAATGCATGGAATCTCAAAAAAAACAAAAAAAGTTAGCTAAAATATCTTTTTTTAATTACATATACTCTATGTTGCGTGGACTCTCCGAAAATATACCCGGGTGCGTATCGGATCATAATTTTTGAAGAATCCAGCACGAGTGCAGTAACTGTTTTGAAGAGTCCGCACAACACATAACTTATCAACTTTCTGCTTGCCATGAACAGGAAAAACTAAGGAAGAGAAGTGTTTTCGACAACCTTTGCAGTGATTTCCTTGTGGATTTTGAATAAGTGGGATTTTGATCCTTTGGAGCTAATTACCAATCCTTTTCTTCAAAATGGTCAGAGTTGTATCCACATTTGGCAAGGCTGTGAAGACAAATTTATTAACTTGAAACTACATTTTGATCTCTTTTGATTGGAGAAAAAACTCCACTCGATGAACCTAAATTATCCAACTAAGTCATAGCTTATAATCAA
Organism: Nicotiana knightiana; assembly: GCA_005239525.1. Classification (NCBI taxonomy): domain Eukaryota; kingdom Viridiplantae; phylum Streptophyta; class Magnoliopsida; order Solanales; family Solanaceae; genus Nicotiana; species Nicotiana knightiana. The sequence goes on along the minus strand of ML396357.1, from coordinate 64,309 downwards.
TATTGTCGCATAACAGCGCTCGGTAAGGATTGGACTTCTCTTTCCCTTTAATGTACTTATTGGATGATGTATTTCGTAATGTGTCCCTCTACCAAAAAAGACAAACAATAATGATTGTTTTAAGATGCACTGTGACAGGAAAATCAAAAGATAATGGTAAAGTTTTGCCAAAGATTTATTACTAATTAACGCTAATGAAGTTCACAAATATCCCTCATATTGATTTCTTCTACAGCAAAAGACTAATTAAGTTTTTCTCTCATACTTCTTTAGTTTTAATCCTCATGATTGACACCCCTGAATGTTTCTCTCAATTCAGACCTATTAGCCTTTCTAACAAACAAGATAATTTCCAAAATCCTAGCTCTCAGACTTACTGTAGTTCTTTGCTTTCTAGACTCATTTTTGAGAACCACACTACATTTGTCAAGATTACAAAAAATGTTCAATTAGCTGAATAGATCGTTCAATCTATTTCTCAACCTATAAGTGTCCGAATAATGTGATTAAGTTGGACATGGGGATACAATAGAATGTCATGAAAATTTGTCACAGGAATACTTGGAACATTTTGCTTTTCCTAATTATGGATTGACATGATTTTAAGACTTGTTTCATGAGTATGTATCATGGCTCGGAATTCCCAGCCTCGGGATAATGATGGCACCCTAACATCCACTTACTAGGAAAACCGACGTGAATAAGTTAATTAACCAATTTTTAACATTTAAAACAAAGCAATGATATTTAACAAGAAATGATTTCCGAATTTAACACAATGTGAATATAAGCAACGTGATACTAACTACTCCCAAAAATCCGAAGTCACAAGTACATGAGTTACTAGAATACTACATACATGGTCTGAAGCAAATACAACTACTTGAAGCTAGATAAACAGTAAAGATAGAAAATGGAAGGGGACATAAAGGTCTGCGAACGCCATCAGATCTACCAAGTCTCATAAGTGAAAGCGATCCGAGCCGATGCACCGCTGGGACCAATACAAGTATCTGACAAGAAGTGCAGATGTGTAGTATGAGTGGAACCAACCCAATGTACTCGTAAGTGTTGAGTCTAACCTCGACGAGGTTGTGACGAGGCTTTGACAAGACACCCACGTAAAAAACATGTTTAAGTATATATAAAGCAATAACATAACAAGAAGAACGATGACATATTAACTGGGAGGGGACATGCGAAAAGGGAGATATAATAGAAGTTGCAAGTATGGAATCATCAAATAACATTCTCCGAAATAAACAATAATGTAACCAAGTAAATCACCAAAACCTAAAACCTATAACGACCCGGCCGGTTGTTTCCAGAGTTCTAGCCCTTGTTCCCCCATTGTTTGCTCCCTTTGTGTTCTGCAACTGTTATATGACTTATCGGGTTAGTTGATTTGGGTCCGGAGTGAATTAAGAGTGAATTGAGGCACTTAGTCTCTTAATTGAAAGCTTAAGTTGGAAAAATAAATAGGATATCGACTTATGTGTAAATGACCTTGGATTTTAACTTTGATGGGTCCGTTAGATTCGTTAGGTGATTTTGGACTTAGGAGCACGTCCGAATCATGATTTGGAGACCCGTAGTAGAATTAGGCTTGAAATGGCGAAAGTTGAAATTTTGGAATGTTTGACCGGGAGTGGACTTTTTCATATCGAGGTCGGATTCAAATTCGAGAAATTGTAGTAGGTTTGTGCTGTCATTTATGACTTGTGTGCAAAATTTGAGGTCAATTGGACGTGATTTGATAGGTTTCGTCGTTGTTTGTAGAATTTGGAAATTTCAAAGTTTATTAGGCTTGAATCCGTGTCATATTCATTTTTTTTATGTTGTTTAAGGTGATTTGAGGGTTCGACTAAGTTCGACTTGAGAGTAGTTGTCTATCAATATCGTGCCTCAGTCGAATGTGATGAGATTCTCCATTATACATAATGCTCCCTGCCATGCCTATTGCCTCTTGACTATCATAATGCATACATATAGGTGCCAATGGTTTGGGCCAAAATGGAATATATTCCAAGAAATTTCAGATCCATTTTAGCTTCTTCTTCGGCCTTGTCTAAAGTTATGAATTCAGATTCTATTGTAGAACGGGCGATGTACATTTTTTTGGATGATTTCCAAGACACAACTCCACCCCCAACTGTGAAAACATATCCACTCATTGATTTAACTTCAGATGATCCGATTTTCCAATTTGCATCACTATATCCCTCGGTCATGGAGGGATATTTGTTTTAATGTAAAGCATAATCAACATTTATATCTACTATATCCTTAGTAGCATTTATATCTTCCATATCTTTGCTCATTATTAACATTTCATCAACATATAAACAAATAGTGCCTTCATGACCTAGAGTGTTTTTAATGTAAACGCATTTATCACACTCGTTGATTTTAAACCCACTTGCCAACATTGTTTGGACAAATTTGGCATGCCATTATTTGGGTGCTTGTTTAAGTCCATAAAGTGACCAGTTTGTACAATTTATTTTCTTTAACCGGAACCACAAAACCCTCAAGTTCTTACATGTAAATCTTTCCTTCAATTCTCCATTTAAGAAAGTTGTTTTAACATCCATTTGAAGACCATACAGAGCCGCTAGTGCCACTAACAGCCTAATAGATGTTATCCTCGTTACTGGCGAGTAAGTGTCAAAGTAATCAAGGCCTTCCTTTTGTCTAAAACCTTTTGTCGAGCCCCATTTTTTCTCGCGGAGTTCGGGTTTCAACATTTTGGGACAACTCCCTTCCTTTTGGGATGGGGTATGGGATTTGAAGAGTCGCCACCTAACAGATTAAGGTGTGTTAGGCACCTAAAGCAAATAACTCATAAACTGGTTTATATCACCAGAGATTGGGTAAGGGCTCGAAATTACCTTGAGGGAAAGGTTTTAGGCACCCCTCGAGGTCCACAACGGTGGGTCCCAACCAAACTCAATTTAAGCGAATTAGACTTTAAAGGAAAATAAAATAGTTTAAACAAATAGAGATTACCTTAAAATGGAAATTAGAGGGGTCCTAGGTTTATTAGCCGATAGGATCACTTCTATGCAATACTCGGTAACCTTCCTCAAATAGAGGTGCTACGCGTAGCATCAACGCACAATCCATCATCTCCTTTACTACCCAATTACCTTCCCCTTTTCAATTATTACCTAAGCGTTCTAATAACATCCTGTATGTACCTTATGTGTGCATTACCCGTCCCTTACCCATGGCCCTAGAGGTGTGTAAGACCTCTATTTAAGGTGGTTCTAGACTCACCTATGTCTCTTAAAAGGAGAAAATTAGGAGACACACAAAAATCAAGTAGGACTGTCACATCAGGAGCAATTAAGGGGGGTTCATGTTTACCTCCACAAAAAGTCAGAAAAATGCAGTGCCACGACCCCAAGTCCTAAACCGGTCGTGATGGCGCCTATCGTGGAACTAAGCTAGCCAACAATCAGATATTTACAGTTTTTCTCCAAAATCCCAACAATTTTCAACATTTCATATACGTATATAGAATTACTGAATCCATTAGGCAAAATAAACAGTTAACAGTCTAAACCATCCCCAAAATCCGAAGTCAACATGTCATGAGCATCTAAGAAATATACCAAAAAGTGTACTATTATAACACAAAACCTCCGAACGAATAACAAGGTACAACATAAGAAGGGAAAACAGAGATGTTGCGGACGCTGAACAACTACCTCTATGTCCCGAACAATGGGTCCACACGAAATAGATAGCTAACGCTCGGTATGAGCACCTGTATTTGCAAAAAGGGGTGCAAGGAGTAATGTGAGTACGCCAAATCAGTATTAATGAAAATAAATCATTTCTAAGCGTCAAGAAACACATAAAAATCAAATCATCAGTTCACAATATGTACAACCTTTCTTCTCACTATCACTCATGCCTCCGAGTCACTCGTCACTCGGCACTCAGCACTCGACACTCGCACTCAGTAGGTACCTGCGCTCACTGGGGTGTGTAGACTCCGAAGGGACTCCTTCAGCCCAAGCGCTAATATCAAGCCACCTCGTGGCGTATCATATCCTCACAACCAGGCCCTCGGCCTCACTCAGTCTGAAACACTCAAAAGCGCCTCAGACGTATCAGTAAAATAGGGTACTCAACCCAAAAGCATCATTTGATATCTCAAAACAGTATAAATAAGCCTGAGTTTCGAAATCAGTTAAACATAACACGACTGAGTGCAAATCAAAAACCAGCAGTGAGGAAATAGTAGTAAAAAGCCCCCAAGGGGTCTCAACAAGTCGGCACGAGGCCCCAAACATGGCTTATAACCCAAATATATCAATACTTTTTAGAACACAATTTAACATAGGATTTAGAGTAAAAATACGCAACTCAATAGTTGCCGCGGAGAGGACCAAGTCCAATCCAAAAATCAAAGAACGCCACATACTCGTCATCCGACATGTGCGCCATTCTAAAAACAGTGAGAAATACGATGCCTGGGTTTCATAACCTCAGGACAAGATTTATAGCCATTACTTACCTCTACCGGGCCACAATACTAATCTGCGATGCTCTTGCCTCTCAAACCGGCTCCCGATTGCTCTGAATCTAACCAAAACCAGATTAACATCATCAATATACGCTAAAGGAACAAAACTCAATCCAAAGCGATCAATTTTAAGCATAACTCCCGAAATTGGCCAAACCTGAGCCCCGGGCCCATCGAAATTCGATAAAAATTGCGTCACGAGAATCCTTATCTCTCCCCGAGTATAGACATATAAAATGCATCACAATCCGACCACAAACATCACCTAAATTCCTTAATTTACAAATATCAATTTCTCAAGCCCTAAACCCCCAATTTATGCCATTTAACCACAAATTCCAAGCCTAATCCATCAGAAAATAGCATAGAAACGAGTTTATAATCCGGGAAACTTACCTCCATTAAAGGTTCTCGAATACCTCCTTCAATTTGCTCCCAAACTAGCTCAATCCCGCATGCAAAATGAAAGAAATGCCAAAATTTTGCGGAGGTACCTATTTATACTGTCTGCCAAGTTAATCCGCACCTGCGGACAATTCTTCGCACCTGCGGACCCGCACCTGCGCAGTTCCATTTAAAGTCCAATTCTACCCGCACCTACGGCTTCGTAGGTGCGGCCCAAGCCTCGCACCTGCGATTTCATCCAGTCTGACCTAGTTTTGCACCTGTGCAAGGGCCTTCGCACCTACAGCCTTCACACCTGCGGCTCCCCATCCGCAGGTGCGGCCATACTAGTAAAAATAACACCGGCAACTATTTTGTTGAAAATTCCTAAGTACAAACCTCCGCTAACCATCTGAAATCAATCCCGAGCCCCTCGGGGCTCCAACCAAACATACCAACACATCCCATAACATCATTCACACTTAGTCGAGCATTCAAAACACCAAAAACAATGCAAAAACACCAAAAAATCAAATTCAAGCCTATGAACTTTGAAACTTCTAAATTTTGCCGATGATGCCGAAACCAACCAGAACACATACGATTGTCCTTAAAATTTGCATATATATCAAAAATGACATTACAAACATGTTCCAACTTTTGGAATTCCATTCCGACCTTGATAACCTATTTTCCAATGCCGACCGATAATTGCCAAAAACTAACTTTTGCCAATTCAAGCCTAATTCTACACCAGACATAAAAACTTAATTCCGAACACACTCCTAAGTGCCAAATCACCTAACAAAGCTATCCGAGCAATAAAATCTTCATTCCGAGGTCGTTTACCAATAAGTCAACTCCCAGTTGAGTTTTTCAACTAGTAAGCTAATTTAAGAGACTAAGCGTCTCAGTTCTCACCTCGACCACTCCGAACCCGAACAAACCGACCGAACACAACATAAATAGGCTAAGAAACATACGATAAAGCACAAACGGGGGAAACAGGGATATTACTCTCGGAACGACCGGCCGGATCGTTACATCCTCCCCCACTTAAACATACGTTCGTCCTGAAACGTGCCAAGAGTCTTTCTCCAACACCATAAAACTGCCGCGTAACATCACCATGCACATACCTGGTGGTGATCCCACGTCACTCTATCCCATATAGGTCCAATATCACAACATAGTTGAAATTTTGCAATCCAATCCTGACCCATGAACCTTAGAACCAAATTTCCACTTCTGAAATAATATACCAGATCAAAATTCCATAACTATAAACTGCACAAGTCTGAACATGCTGAATCAAGCAATATACGCACCCCAGATGAAATCATATAATACACGGCATGACTCAAACACCCAGAGCGATAACTCTTAATCACAATAGCTGCTCAGAACAACCCAATGCGGTACATAACCTCTTTTCATGAAACGACTCGCTCTAACACTTTATACTGCCGATGAGGAAAGAAACACGTATACACTAACAACCATTCGTCCGATCAGTCAGACGTGAAGCTCCCTATTCCAAAAATGGAATTATAGAAGATTTCTAAGACGACTCCTGACATTTATCCTTCCAATGCTGTAGACAATTCTAAAAATATTCATTCTAGGTCCAATGACCTCTTCTCATCCATCACGACCACTCTGATTACATGACACATCGATAAAATTTGAAGCCAAAACATGTGCAAATCGTGCACTTAATATCAACATCCCAATGTAATCAAACTATATAAAATATCCACACGAGAGGATTGTCCTGCCATTAACAATTACCATCAAAACATCATGCTAAAAGCCTGACAAACACCGTAAAAATCAAAACACATGAATCCAATACCAAGGTCATACCCCTACATTACCCCGATACACTGCGCGATCTCATCCAAATACTGGTCCACTTGAAATATCTCACGACACCTTGCCCAAAATCAATAATCATTCGAAATTCGACATTAAGTACTCAAAGGCATTTCCATAACCACGGGGAAACCGGACGATACCATGACACACAAATCAGAAGGTACATAACCAACACGTCTTAATCCCGCAACACCCAATTACTTACCTTACTCAAATCTAGCTATAAATCCCAATTAGAACCGCACCATATGTTCATGTGACCAGTAATCACCATTCCCCGCAACACCGAAGGGTAACTCATACATCACTCCAGAACACGAATAAACTTAATGATAATCGAATGGTACATTCCTCAGCAATAGAATTCTAAGCCAACAATTCCGACCCAGTGTAGAAATCACACACATACTGGCCTACCAATAACCCCGAATCAACTCTGGTCACCCACAATAGATAGATAACTAAACCGAAAAGTTTACAATGACCGAATCATGGTACATACTGTTGATACTCAATTTTTCCTCAAATTATTTTCAAACTTGTATATAAGCTTTCAAAATCACTCTTTGTAATAATAAGTGTTTTCCCCTATTTTTTCCTATTTTTATTAAATTATTTTCATGTTTATTTAATATTTCATATTTAAATAATCATTCATAAATTATGTTATAAATAATTTTAAAATATTTCCCTGCTCAGTATGTTATTTATAATCAATTTTTTTATCTAGTGAAACTCAATTATTTCACAGATTAGCCAATTGGGTCTTATTTAATTTCAATTACAACAATTTTACAATCATGGCCCAATTGGACATTTTTGCAATATTTCAATTCGAAATTTATGCATTTTTTACACCTGATATTAGTTAATTACTGTGATTTTACCTATTTTAACTTAATTTCATTTTTAATTAATTATTAGCTATTTTAATTAATTAATTATCTATTTTAAGGAGGTATTTAAAATCTAGCAACTCTTAACCTATTTCAATTTCAGTCCAATACCCAACCCCTTAACCCAATTGAATCCCAACTCCCCTAATAAAATACCCAGCCTAACCATTAAATCTACCTAGCCCAGACCCAATTCCTACCCGGCCCAACCCCTCAATCTATATGAGTCATTGATCAAGATAGATCAATGGCCATGAATCAATTTTCCTAAAATAATTCTAACCAAACCCCCCTTCCGTCTCTCATTATTTCGAGACCATCTCTCTCTTTATCTCTCTCTGTGACTCTCTAGTTCTCTCTAGAAGTCTCCTCGACTTCTCACTCTCCGATGGGTTCCGTCCACCCTCTCCGCTTGGTTTCTCACCGGAAACCTTGGGTCTTCATTGTTCGTGGTCATCCACACCCCTTGTACCGATCTAGTGATACCTTAGGGTCCTCAGATAAACCTAGAGCGGTTCACTCACCTCCTATGGGTCTCTTGTCGTGTTCCGGCTACCCCCCGCCCGTGTGAGTAAGTTTGCAGTACCCCTCGCCTAAATCGAGGTCGTTCATGAGGTTTGCCCTCTCTTCTGGGTTCCACGAAACCCTTGTCCTCTGTATTTTTGGGTTTTCCTTACGTTCCATTTTATATTTACCATATTATAAAGTTTCTTTATATTTTTCTCTGGAAAATCTCGTTTTTTAACAGTTTCAAAACTAGGGTTTCTCGACCCTGTTCTCAAACGGCTTTCTTTTGATTTTTATCCATCTATGCTATGTTTAAGCGATTATTTCATGATTTTGTGTTATCTGAACGGTTATTGATGAAACCCTAGTGTTATGGGTTGATCTTTACTATTTGACTATGTGTTCGTGCGTTCTTTGTGAATCTTGCTTCGATTCATTGTCATTCACTCTAATTTATGTTGTTCTAACGAGTATCTCTTTGTGTTAATCAATAATTGCTATTTAAATGACTCCGACCCTTTACCTTACTGGCTCTTTACTTGTTGATTTATATTGATGCATTTGTGTAAATTTTCCGCCTGTGATGTTTACCTTGAATGCATGATTTTGTGCAATTTTGTACCAATTTTGAATTCTTTCCATATTTATGTGATGCTTTCCTTAATTGTACTTGATTCACTGTAATTGTGATTGCATCCAAGATTCTTTTAATCGATTTTCAAAACAAACACCCTACTTTACTTTATAAATATACCGTTAGTTCAACTTTTCTTAACTATATACTATGTACTTGGCTATTATTACGCACTATGTGATTTCCTTGTCCTAATTTGACAGAGTCAGCCCTATTGGATTGATTTCGTTTCCTTATCCTGCCTTGACTTTATCGTTTGAAACCATACTTCTTAATTAAAGGAATCCAGTTTGTCTTAATTGGTGTTAATTGATTTTATTCCATGTTTGTGCACTCCTTATCCATGCACTACTCGTTTTCAAAACCTATATAAAGACCATGTCTTCTTTCTTTACAAAAGACACATACTGATTTTGAGAGAAAACACACACATACATTGCTCTAAATTTTTCTGTGCTTTCATACCTCTTCTTGTTCTTTGCATCTATTATTGACTACTCAGTCGGCTGAAAGCCAAGACAGAATAATCCCCACTGCTCTTGTGCTTATGCATACTGCTTGCACACTATTGTTCTCTGCTGCTCTTTTTGCTCTGCATACTGTTGTTGCTTTGCTATCTCTTACACTTTGCTGTTCTCTTTCTCTGACTGCTATGTTTTCTGATTTAGCTTTATAACACCTATACACAATATCCTTCAATTCTTGTTGTTCCTTATGTGTTTTATCCTATGGTTCTACTGTCTACCATTTAACTAGCTTAACCCCTATCATGTCTTCCCCTTTTTTCAAGTCTAAATATGTATCTTGTTTCCCATATGGTTCCCTGTAATTATGTAATTAGCATGCCCCCTTACTATTTTCCCTTCCCTTGAGTGTGATATGTCTCCAACATGCTTATGTGTTCACAGGTTGATATTTCTTGCCTTGACTTGATTGTGGTTACTTGTTTTCACCTTCTGTTTCACTCTATATGCTGTAAATCTGCCTCTCCTTCTACTTGAATATTATGATGTCCTAATAATTTATGCTACTATATGACAACTATTTGGTAATTATGTGATAACTGTAATTCTGCTTCACTCTAATGTTTAATTTTATATGTCCCCAATCCCTTACCCCCATATGTGTTTGCTCTTTCATGAGTCCTTTTGCCTATTGGTTACAGTTGTACTCCTTCTCTTTTAAAACTCGTTTACTACTGTTCTCAAAGTTATTTCTCAAAATGTTGCTGTTTTAACAACTACTCTTTTCAAACTCCAATTCTCTTTTAATACTCCAAGCACTTCCCACTACTCTTAGATTCTCGGTTCTGCCCCTTCGTGTGAGCACTGCCTTGGACGCATCTGAGTAGCCATTGAACTCTGACACACAAGGCTGGCCTTTTATCACTGCACTTACTCATCCCTGGCTAGGATACGTGGGTATGAGCACTGTCCAAGATCTTCTGAGGTCCTTAGAGACTATGGCACACTTGGGTTGAAAGGCCATGGAATATGGCAAAGGGATCTGGTACTTTGGGCCTACCGTTAGGCTCTCTATAGCAAAGATTCTTGATTTGCTTTTATTCAGTTGTGTAATTCATTATTTTTGGCCTGTAATAATTTGTAAATGAATATTTGGGGTTGGATAGTAATTATGGGAGGGGATTATGCATGCTTAGATAGTTGTGGGTATAAATCATGACTATAGGATTTATTTACCTATGTGTGAAATAGTATCATGCTTAGGACATGCATACCATGCATTAGAAACCATGTTTAGGTTGTTTACTTCAGCATCTCTGTTATTCTCATGTTTATTTTAGAAATCCTGCTCACAGTATATATGTGGACGCCTAGGCAAACCAAAATCAACTGTTTTATGTCTTGCATGTATTAAAAGGTGGTCTTTAAAACTAATCACCATTTTGATCGCCTTTTCAATATAAGATCATTCCAAACGGATTCCATTCAGTCCCGGCCATCCTTTTCTGAAATGCTTTAGACTTTGTGGTTTGTTACCATCCGCAACTCATGCTTTGCCTATAAATTCATGAATTTTTAACCAATCACCCTTTTTCAAAATACATTCAAATCAACTTGTTATTTAAAGTCCCTGCTCTACTTTCAAAATTACTAGTTTCTGAAATTGTTCATTCACTTTTTTACTAAAATTCATTTAAACTGCTGACTCCTTCTTTGTTTTCGAACTACTAGATTTCCAAAATAAGTCACTCCTTTCTGCAAATCTCTCTGTTTATTTTTAATCATGTTCTGTCTTCAAACTACTCTATTTTGTTCCTGCTTTATTACTGAGTTATTTTCAAAATATTCCCTTTGCGAAAATCTCGTTGAAAGTTGTTGTTTTAACACATAAATCTATGTGAATCATGATTTATGTGGAGGGATACATGAGCCCCTAACTTCCTATGTGAATCATTTATGTGCAAGTCTATGTGGAGGGATACATGAGCCCCTAACTTCCTATGTGAATCATTTATGTGCAAGTCCTAACTGTTTTCTACTTGTCTCCTAGAGTTTATCCTTTAAAACTTAAGGGTTCAACCTAGTACCCACCTTGTAGGATTAGTAATCCTAAACACCCTCCGAGACTTATAGAATGGGACGGGTAACAACACGCAATAAGCTTTCATGACCAGCACGCTCTTCTAACCTCTACGGGGTGAGAAGGGTAGAATACGGATATGATGACCGGTGCGCTAATACAACCTGTAGCCCCTCTTCGAGGAGTGATTACCGGGTATGGCATTGATGTGATCCGTATTAATTTAAGCCTAGGACAATTCTTTTCAAATGTTTTTACTCTGATGTTTTCCCAAAAACCTTTAAGGATTTTCATACTTGTTTGAAGTCCCCTCTTATATGAACCTTACTTGCTATTTGTTTACCGTCCAAATTCACAATAATTCTTTGCTGGGACCCACGGTTGTGGATCTTGAGGGGTTCCTAACACCTTCCCCTTAAGATAACTTCAAGCCCTTACCCAATCTTTGGTAATGCAAACTAATTCATAAGTTATCTACTGTAGGTGCCCTGATGCACCACAAAATCGTTAGGTGGTGACTCTTCCTTAAACATCTTCCTTTAAGGAGTTGTCCAGAATGTCATAAACCCGATCTCTCCACACCTGACCTGTGCAAGGAAAAAGGGGGGCGCGACACATAATAACATCCGACTAGCTTTGCTCGCACCTTCACAGTTCACTACCACAAAATAACCTGTTTATGAGAACGCCCAGTCTCGAAATCCGTGAAACGCACGCATTACTGTATATGATCTCAATTCCACCACTCAAATACATAACACATCCCAAATACTCACTCATTACACGAGGGATACCTTGAATATCAACAGTTGATTCAACAAGAGAGCATCGAAGTACCAATGAAGTACCCTTAACTCCACAGATGACCTTTCTGAAAAATTTGTTTGAAGAACCGTGAACTCACATATGCAAGTCTCAACTCTACCCAACATACCGCGTACGCCATGCCATCCTAGGGAAATTATGGGAACTTCATGATCCCTTCCGAGCCACAAGAAACTACATACCCAACTAGCCAAGAACTTCTATTGATCCCATCTAGAAGCAAAATCACTATACATCAACTGCACCTCACGCCAGTAAAAAAATATGCATCTTTAACCGTGGTGGAAACCATCAGGAACTATCCGAAATCCCATTTGTGCAAAACCAAACCGTCAGAACTGAATCCTTCTAACTCAACCAAGCTATGCACGCCACCAAAAATACAAGAGAATTGCCATGAAACACCTGTAAGAACTCATTACCTCATGAACACCCAAATAACTAACCGTATCCCTTACCATGCTGATTGACCTACTACCAAGTTCTCTTATTTACCCATGTTTTTTCTGACTTACCTTCAAATTGATACTTCTACTTGCCGTAATACCACAATTCTCAACCCATACTCACCTCACGAGACCCAAGCATAACACCATACCGTCTAAGGCTCGTAAATCGCTGAATACTCTCTCGAATATCCCCAAAAGTACAACATTCAAAATACTTACCTTGAAGAGGCTTCCTGCGATCTAAAGCCATCACCTTCACCTTCTTGATACTGATATGTACAATCCATGATGATTTTGAAATGCCATAAGTCTTGAACCTTCCAACATAAATCTCAATTACACTGAACAATTAAACAGAATCGACCAGACCCATTTGCACACTAACACACTAGGAAAGTAATCCACTCTCCTGAAGCCAAAAGCAAATTCAGACATAGTACACACTACACCTTTTACAAATACAACTCTATTACTCAATAGAAACCATTTACCTATAGAGTACATTACAACCTATATCGAAGAAATTTCCATTACTCGCATCATTCCCAGACCCTACATCTGTAGGTGATAACTGATTCACCAATATACCTCGAATCGAACCAATACAACACATAATTATGTAATCAACTTATCATTAGCAGACTCCCCCACTTGGATCAAAGCCAACGCTTAAGGCAACTAATAACTCACAACGCCTATAATAACACAACCCGTCTAACAGCTCAAGTCATATGCAAATCCCGCATTCACCATTGTAGTAGTCATGCCAACTTCCACAAGCGATCTAAACTCAAATTACAATATATATCATTTACGGGTAGAAGAGAACTTACTACAGAACAACATAAACATCACACCCCCAAGACAACCCGCAAGAGATACCCCTGCCCGCTTAGCCTCAAACTGCTATATCTCTATACACTTCTGAAGGCCATAACTATCACGCAATCACTACACCCTTCTGCATCTAAACATAAATAATGCCTACCCTCGAGGCATCACAATATGCGGTAAGAACCTGAAGCTTATGGCAGGACTAACACTGGAGCGGTGGTCAAAGAAATCTTGAGCTTCTGGAAGCTCTACCCACACACTTCTGACCACATGGATACCCTCACTTGACACCACGTGTCCCAAGAATGCTACCTAACATAGCCAAAATTCACACTCATAGAACTTTCCATTGAGCCTTTCCTTCCCGAATCCTTATAATGCCATCCTCAAATACTAAGTATGCTACTCCTGGCTACGCGTATATGCCAGGACGCCATCAACGAAAACAAGAGTGATAATACGGTTGGAATACACCGTTAATAAAATACATGAACGTTATTAGGGCAATGATCAGCCCAAAAGACATCACTGGGAACTCATAACCCAACAGAAAGATCCGCTTCACTCCACAACTAAAAAACATGAGAGGTCTTCCAATACACTCAGAACTCGATGCCATATACCAAACCGTGATAGAAATCAAACACTCAATATTTCTTGACACATTTCTAGCCAACCATTTTTGTCACAATCAAACAATCAGAACACCATTAAACATCAAATCACACTCGCCACGTAGCCATTTAGTCACCAATTCTAATCAATAAGAACACAAACAAACATATAAGTCCCCAAATGCACGACTCACACAATCGAAATCTTAGAACTCAAGCCACAGAATGAATCCGGCGTTATGTCCTCCAGACTGGCCCATTACTAATATGCCAAAATCACATCTCATCCATCGAAGTCACAAGACATCGATGCACAGCTGATACCAAGCGCTCTAGGGCACGTTCGAATACATGGAAGGAATTCAAGAGTTACGGTCTTGGCTGAACAAAATTGATTCACATGACAAAAATTCAATAATGTGAGATTTTCCTAAGGGTTCTACAACGTCTCCAAGATCAGTACATACTTCTTCGTACCGATCCACAACACTCTACTAAACATGCTCCTGGCCGATGAGTCCTATTAAACCTAGCGCTCTGATACCAACTTGTCACGACCCTAAATCCTAAACCGGCCGTGATGGCGCCTATCGTGGAACTAGGCTAGCCAACAATCACATATTTATAGTTTCTCTCCAAAATCCCAACCATTTTCAACATTTCATAAACATATATAGAATTACCAAATCCATTAGGAAAAATAAACATTTAACAGTCTAAACCATCCCTAAAATCCGAAATCAACATGTCATGAGCATCTAAGAAATATACCAAAAAGTCTACTATTATAATACAAACCTCCAAACGAATAACTATGTACAACATAGAAGGGAAAACAGAGATGATGCAGACGCTGAACATCTACCTCTATGTCCTGAACTCCGGCTCCACATATAATAGATGGCTAAGGCTCTATATCAGCACCTGTATCTGCACACAGGGGTTCAGGGAGTAACGTCTGTACGCCAACTCAGTAGTAATGAAAATAAATCAAGTCTAAGTGGCAAGAAACACATAAGAATCAAATCATCAGTTCAAAAATGCGAAACCTTTCTTTTCAACAATATATACATATATATGTATGAAATCGACATGCCTTAAAAGACAACTTCAGTAAAATCCTTTGAAAAATGTGTTTTACAGCAATTTTGGAAATAAAATACCTGAAGAATTTAGTGTAAAATAAAATAAGTCATAAATGGACCATTGGGCAAAACATGAATCATCAATCGCCCCTCGGGAAGAATATCACTCAGCATACCTCACATCCATTCAGTATTAGCCCCTCGGGAAACTTCACTGTCACTCATGCCTCCCAATCACCCGGCACTCGGCACTCGGCACTCGCACTTAGTAGGTACCTGCGCTCACTGGAGGTGTGTACAGACTCTTGAGGTTCTCCATAATCCCAAACTCTAATATCAAGCGACCTCGTGGCGTTTCATATCCTCACAATCAGGCCCTCAGCCTCAATCAGTCAAAAACTCTCAAAAGACCCTCGGGCGTATCCGTAAAACGGGGTACTCGACCCAAAAGTATCATTTTATATCTCAAAACAGTTTAAATAAAGCTGAGTTTCGAAATCAGTTAAACATAAATTGACCGAGTATAAATCATAAATCAACAGTGAGGAGATAGTAGTAAAAAGCCCCCAAAGGGTATATACAAGTCGGCACGAGGCCCCAAACATGGCTTATAGCCCAAATATATCAATAGCTTTTACAACAAA
Organism: Nicotiana knightiana; assembly: GCA_005239525.1. Lineage (NCBI taxonomy): Eukaryota > Viridiplantae > Streptophyta > Magnoliopsida > Solanales > Solanaceae > Nicotiana > Nicotiana knightiana. The sequence goes on along the minus strand of ML396357.1, from coordinate 48,478 downwards.
ATTTAACATATGAATACGCAACTCAATAGTTTCCCGGAGAGGACCAAGTCCAATCAAAAAATCAGTCCACACCACATACTCGTCATCTGACATGTGCGCCATTCTAAAAACGGTGAGAAATATGAAGTTCAGGGTTTCATACCCTCATAACAAGATTTATAGCCATTACTTACCTCTACCAGGCCACAATACTAATCTGCGATGCTCTTGCCCCTCAAATAGGCTCCCGGTTGCTCTGAATCTAACCAAAAACAGATTAACATCATCAAGATACACTAAAGGAACAAAAATCAACCGAAAGCTGTCAATTTTAAGCACAATTCCCGAAATTTGCCAATCCTGAGCCCCGAGTCCACGCCTTAGAATTCGATAATAATCACGTCACAAGAATCCTTATCCCTCCCCGAGTCTACACATATAAAATGCATCACAATCCGACCACAAACTACGCCTAAATTCCTTAATTTACATGTCTCAATTTCTCAAGCCCTAAACCCCCAATTTATGACATTTAACCACAAATTCCAAGCCTAATCCATCACAAAATAGCATAGAAAAAGATTTTATAATCCGGGAAACTTACCTCCACTGAGGATTATTGAATTCCTCCTTGAATTTTCTCCCAAACTAGCTCAATCCCGCATGCAAAATGAAAGAAAGGCCAAAATTTCGCGGAGCTACCTATTTACTGTCTGCCCAGTTAATCCACACCTGCTGATAATTCTTTGCACCTGAAGACCCTCACCTGCGATCCCAAGTGTAGACCTGCGCAATTTCATTAAAAGTCCAATTATTGCACCTGCGGTGATCCACCCGCACATGCGAATTCGCAGGTGGGCCCCAAGCCTCGCACCTGCGATTTCTTCCAGTCTGACCCCTTTTCGCACCTGCATAAGGGCCTTCGCACCTGCGTCCATCGCACTTGCGGCTCCCCATCCACAGGTGAAGCCATAGCAGTAAACTAACACTAGCTGCTATTTCACTGCAGATTCCTAAGTCCAAACCTCCGCTAACCATACGAAATCAATCCCGAGCCCCTCGGGGACCCAACCAAACATACCAACACATTATGATAACATCATTCAAACTTAATCGAGCCTTCAAAACACCAAAAACAGCGCAAAAGACAAAAATCACATCAAATTCAAGCCTATGAACTTTGAAACTTCTAAATTTCACTGATGATGTCGAAACCAACCAAAACACATCCGATTGTCCTAAAAATTTTCACACATATCCAAAATGACATTACGAACATGTTCCCAGTTCTGGAATTCCATTCCGACCCCGATAGCCTATTTTTCACTGCCGACCGGAAATCGCCAAAAACTAACTTTTGCCAATTCAAGCCTTGTTCTACACCGGACATAAAAACTTCATTCCGAACACACTCCTAAGTCCCAAATCACTCAAGGAATCTATCCGAGCCATAAAATCCACATTCTGAGGTCTTTTACCAATAAGTCAACTCCCGGCTGACTTTTGCAAATATTAAGCTAATTTAAGAGACTAAGTGTCTCAATTCTCACCTCGACCACTCCGAACCCGAACCAACCTAGCCAACACAAAAAAAATAGTCTAAGCAACATATGATAAAGAATAAATGGGGGAAATGAGGCTATTACTTTCGAAACGACCGGCCAGGTCATTACATGCACTCTATTCAGCCAAGCGATTTTCAATGATTCAGGATCCCATAGGCAGGATATGTAAATAAGCATAAACAGAATATACAACATTTTTATTAAGGCAAGACAGAGAGTACCTATCAGTTTGCCTACAGATTTTTATCACTTACTGAATCTGGGCACGTTTACAAGCCGTCAAACAAGAAGAATTTTAAAAACTCAGGATTTTAGTTATCCTACAGGCTTGCCGAAGTGATAACCGGGCAGAATCCAATAGATATAGTATTTAAACTGTAAACCAGTGATTAGTCTTAACAGGCATATTTCATCTTTTTTGATCCTATTGGCATGCTTTCTGTGTGATGAAACTGATTACAAACATTATATCCTACATACATGATATCTAGACACAGAAACTGATTTTTATGCTTACTTCCTATAGGCATGATGTCTAAGTGTCAACACTGATTTTGATATGTGTTTCATATAGGCATGATGTCTAAGTGTTAAAATTGTTTTTACACTTATTTCCTATGGGCATGATATCTAAGTGAGCGGATATGTTAACAGAATGTTAGACAAGTTTGATAATTCCCAAAGAAGATCCTACATGCATGGTTTCTAATTCACATTGCGACTTGAGAATATGCATAAACATGGATTTTGATGCAGAATTGATAAACATCCCATAACAGGATTTCTAGGATGCAATTGTGAAATTCAGGACTACAAATAATGAGATAAGTCCTATAGGCATTGTCTCTAATGCATATAAATGATCACAACAATCCTATAGGCATGATTTCTACCCGAACCCAGCAAAAATATATATAAAAATCCCTCCCAACTTTTACTAGTAACCCCATGTCTGTTTTACAAAGGTTACTATTACAGACCAATGCAAATGACTTACATGATAAAAATCACTATACTATAGGGAGCCTTGGCAGGACCAAAGTCAACCTGGAAGTCAGGCCTCCAATCAAATGTGGAGTACACCAATAGTCCATTATACATCACATGGGATTCTGGTGCGTCAAAGTTCCCAAGGGTCTCAGGGACCCCGTGCAATGCTCACACAAGAACTTTTTCAAAGAAACAGTTTTTTGTAAACAAGTTTGGAAGGCCAACCCCAATGTGCCAGAGTTCAGAGGAGTCTCATGGACTCCTAAGCAATTCTCACACTGG